>JAQZBX010017346.1:0-35659 GCA_029593785.1 Cabassous unicinctus | reverse complement strand
AAGAAGAGCTCAGGAAAAGTTGGTGTCAGAGGTGAATTCTGCCAATCATTCCAGAAAGAACTAACACCAATCCTGCTTAAACTCTTCCAAAAAATAGAAGTGGAGGGAACATTGCCTAACTCATTCTATGATGTCAACATCACCCTAATACCAAAGCCACATAAAAATGCAACAAGAAAGTGAAACAACAGACCAATCTCTCTAATGAAAATAGGTGCTAAAATCCTCAACAAAATACTTGCTAATTCAACAACACATCAAATTAATTATACACTGTGACCAAGTGGATTTTGTTCCTAGTATGCAAGGAAGGTTCAACATAAGAAAATAAAGCAATGTAATACACCACATTAACAGATAGAAAGAAAAAAATCACATGATCCTTTATATTGATTCAGAAAAGTATTTGACAAAATACTGCACACTTTCTTGATAAAAACACTTCAAAAGATAGGCATAGAAGGAAACTTCCTCAACATGATTAAGGATATATTTGAAAAACCCACAGCTAACATCATATACAATGGTGAAATGCTAAAGGCTTTCCCTCTAAGATCTGCAACAAGACAAAGATGCCCACTGTCACTACTCTTTTTAACATTGCATTAGAAGTATTGCTTGAGCACTTAGGGAAGAAAAAAATATAAAAGGCATCAAAATTGGAAAGGAAGAAATAAAAATTTCACTATTTGCAGATGACATGATTCTATACATTGAAAGCCCTGAGAAATGTACATCAAAGTTTCTGGAGCTGATATGTAAGTTCAGTAAAGAAGCAGGATATAAGATCAACATGGAAAAATCAGTAGCATTTCTGTACACCAATAATGAGCAATCAGAGGAGGAAATCAAAATAAGGTGGAAGTGTGTGATTGGGCAGTAGAAGGGCATGGGAGTGGTGCAGTGATGTGAGAGGGACTCTATGGTGCTGGTCTGTGAGTGAGAGTAGGATGGGGGGGGTTGGGTTGGACTATCCATGGAAATGGGGGGAGGGTTGGAGGAAGGAGCAGGTGAATTCTGGGGATATACAGGTCTGTGGTTAGAACTACAATGATGGAATTGATCTTTGGGCAAATATGGCAGGGAAGGGTTACTGGTGTGGGGCTTTGGTTGTGGGGGTATATGCCCACAACCTTGCCTTTACCTTAGGGTTGTGGGAGGATATGTGGGATACAGTGCACCTGGGGCATGCCTGTATGGAATATGTAAGTGTTCATCTTGTCATAGTGTGTTATCTCAGTGGGTGGAGACTGACACAATAAACAAGAAAATATTAAACTCTCTTCCTTGGGAGTCCTGTTATGTTCTCAATTAGAGGGACAAGAATACCTTGAGAATATAGGCAATGCCTAATAAAAGAAAACAGACCAATATGTCAAGCCCTCAGTATTATTACAAGTAAATATGAATCTTTTCCTTCAAAAATTGAAACTTAGTGGTTATCATAGGTTCCAAGAGGAGGGGGAGGGAAGAATAGAATAGATGGAAGATAGGTCATTTTTAAGGCATTAGAATTGATCTGCATGATTTTGCAATAACAGATACAGACCATTGTAAATTTCATCAAAACCCAGAAAAGTGTATGGGGCAAAATGTAAACCAAAATGTAAAGGATTGACCATGGTTAATAGCAATGATTCAATATTTGTACATCAGTTGTAACAAATGTACCATCTGCATGTAAAATGTAATTAATAGGGGAGAGTGGAAAGTGGGGAGGGTGCTGGGTATATGAGAATCCCCTATATTTTTGATGTGACTTTTCTTTAGCCTAAATCTTCATTGAAGATAAAATGAAAAAAAAAATAAGTCACTGGGGTAATATATGAATGAAATTGTCACTATACATACAAGATAACAGATCTTACAGTGATGAAAGACACAGTGCCAAAAATTTTAATTATTTCAGTTATAGTTTCCCTACTATGGCTCTACTGGCCCTTTTATTTGAACCTATAATTAGCACTATACTTGTTAAACATATGTGCCAGAGACAAATCTTTGGTCTGTTCATGTGCCTGTTGAGCCCTGAATGTCAGCATAGTTACAACACCTACTCTCCAGTTCATTGGACTCACCCATGACAACTAACAAGAAGATGATGATGGACAACACTCATCCCAAGGAACAGAGAGTGTCTGCAACTCCAAGCAAGATAGTTAATTCATCTGCCTGATGAGCTTTAAGCTCCCTTTCAGTTAGAAGCCGAGCGAGCATCACCATCCCGAAATACACAGGATTGGGGAATGAACAATAGAATAAAGTAGACATTATTATTCTGTTATACACATCATTTTTCTAACAATGGAAGAACTCTTATTATTGATATGGAGGTACTGGCCACCGGAGGTTCTGAAGGGAGGGAGAGGGAAGAATAGGTATAACATGGGGGGCATTTTTGGGACTTTGGAATTGTCCTGTATGACAATGCAATGATGGATACAGACCATTATATATTTTATCATAACCTATAAACTTGTGCAGGGTAAAGTATAAACTATAATGCAAACTATAGTCCCGAGTTAGTAGCAATTCTTCAATATGTGTTCATCAATTGTAGCCAATGTACCACACTAAAGAAAGATGTTGTTAATGTGGGAAAGTGTGGGAGGGGGAAGGGATTGGTCATATAGAAATCCCCTAAATTTTTTTTGACATTTATGCAATCTAAAGCATCTTTAAAAATAAAAAAAATTAAAAACAGTAGTGAAAGAAGGGGTAATACAACCAGTGCCACAGAAATAACCATGATTATAAAGGCATACTATGAACAACTGTACACCAACAAATCAGATAACATAGATGAAATGGACAAATTCCTAGACACACACAAACTACATACACTGACACAAGAAGAAATAAATATTCTACAAATACCCCTTGACCCCATAATGAATTAAACAAAATAGGATTCTTGCTGTAAATGCATACTTTTCCATTTATTAAGACAAGACAAAGTGACTATGAACAAAAGATGCTTCCATTAAGAGGCTAAGAAATAGTCATCTAAAATGGCTTCTAGATTACATAACTAGCAAAATAAACATAAAAGTATTAATGATTATACTTACAGATTATAACAAAATATAAGCAACTGGAGAGGTGAGGGTTTCTTGCCCTCTGTTGATAAAGTGTCATGACTGTTGAATTGGACCCTATTTCCTTTATCTTTCTTTGAACTAGACTGTCTTCTTCCAAAGGAAATTGAAAGCATCCACTTGATTTAAAGCACCCTTATTTACTACTACAAATATTAGTTTTCTATATTCTTTGTTGTTTTACCTTACATTAAGTATGGGGTTGCAATTCTTACGTAGAACTCTACTTATATAGAAGTCAGGTGTTGATGGGTACTTCCAATCACCTAGAAAAGAGGCAAGGACTAATGTATTTAGTACTTTATTTTAGTATCAGGGATTTCATGGCATATTTGAACTTGATATTTTACATTCTATTACATAAATATTCTGCAAATTATCTGAAATATCCTCTTGTGTGTGGAGCAGCATATGCAGATTTAGGTATACTATGAACAAGGTTCATTTACTTTTTATACATAAAAAGCATAAAGATGAAGAGCACTGAAATATTTTAAATTTGTAATGTATTAATTACTCAGATGAATTAGTACACACACAGCTGCACACATACACACACACCTAGGGCCTGAATGACATTTATTCACAACAGAGAGGCACTGATATTTTTATTTTTTCAATTCTCTAGGTGCTCCTGATTTGCTATTAATTAAAAATACTTTTGATAGCTGTATTAGTGAGGGTTCTCTAAGGAAACAGAATCAAGAGGAGATATCTATAAATTGTATGAGATTTTATAAGACTCTCTTATCTGACCATGGGGGTGCAAAAGCCCAGGTTCTGCAGGCAGGCTGCAAACCAGGAGCTCTAATGAAAGTCTAATGAAGGTCCTTGATGGGTTTCTGGGAGATGTTGGGAATCCAAAGATGAGCTGGGAAATTTTCCAAATGCTGAAATTACTTCTCATTTTAAAGCATTCAACTGATTGGATAAAGCATCAATCATTGCTGACAGCAATCTCCTTTGTTGATGCAGTTGTAATCAACCAACTATGCTGTAAACTCACTGATGACTAAAGCCCATAAATGTCCTTGTATTACAATTAGCCCAGTGCTTGCTTGACCAAACAACTGGGCACAATTACCTGGATAACTTGACACATTAGCCTAACCTTCACAGTCCACCCTTATCAACTTGGCAATCATACACATTACCTTAAGCCTTACTTAGTCTCTAATTAAAAACAATAACAAACATGCATATATATATATATATATTTCCACTTAACAATGTTGAACTCTGCTGTGTACAACTGGAAATGCATTAATTCCCTACAGAGTAAGGTGCAAGTCATTGGGTAATATTCACTCTGAAACTTGATATCCTTAAATATTATGACATAAAATGAATACAACTTGTCATATGATAAAGGAAAAGGTTGGGGTAGAAAATAAAGAAATTCATTATGTATACCTACACAATCATACTCATAATGAAACAAGGAAGAAAGATTCATGAATATTACAGTCTTAATTTCTGTAACTGGTCACTTGGTTGAAGTTCATATTTATCACTACCTTCTCCCACTACCCATTCCATGTTCCCTTTACCTTCAGCAAGTACTTCCACTGGCCGTGGTTCTTTGCCTGGTGGGGTGGCCCAAACTTTCATTCCTGAAGTTTCTGGGCCATTCTTAGTCTTGCTTGAACTGGGTTGTTGCAATTTTCCATTGACTTAAATCACAGGGCATGGTAGTACTAGGAGACACCCTAGGAATCTCCTGTATTCCAGGGAAACTCTTCTTTACCCTCATTATGTAGATACAGTCCTATTTCCCCTTTATAGTCAGGATCAATCACCCCAGCCAGTACAATAATTCCCTTCTTTGCCTGTTGGTTCAGAGGTAAGAGGAACCCAAAGTGGCCAGGTGGCAGTCTTAACTTCCAGTTCAATGGAATCATTGTTGTGTCCCTGGTGGCAGCCCTCCTCCTTTTGGGACTAAGACCTGCAGACCAACAGAGCTTAGGGTTGCAGGGACAGGAAGCAAAAGTTTTCCAGTGGGTCACTAGGGGTAATAGTGAGTGGTGTTACTCCCATTTCCACCCCTTGATTTCTGGACAAATGAATCCTGGTTATGGGAGGAACAGCACCATAGAGTGTATGCTGATTATAGAGCATACACAGCCTCCTGAAGAACATTGCCCCAGCCCTGCAAAGTATTGACACCTAGTTGGTGGCATAATTTAGTCTTCAAAAGGCCATTCTACCATTCTATCACCCCAGCTGTTCAGGGTGATGGGGAACATGGTAAGACCAGTGAATTCCATGGGCATGTGCCCATTCCCACACATCATTTGCTGTGAAATGAGTTCCTTGATCAGAAGCAATTCTGTATGGAATGCCATGGTGGTAGATAAGACATTCAGTAAGTCCATGGATGGTAGGTTTGGAAGAAGCATTGTGTGCAGGAAATGCAAACCCATATCCAGAGTATGTGTCTATTCCAGTGAAAACAAATCACTATCCCTTCCATGGTGGAAATATTCCAATGTAGTCAACCTGCCACCAGGTAGCAGGGTGATCACCTCGGGGAATGGTGCCATATAGGGGATTGAGTGTGGGTCTCTGCTGTTGGCAGATTGGGCACTCAGCAGTGGCTGTAGCCAAGTCAGCATTGGGGAGGGGATGTCATGTTGCTGAACCCATGCATAACTTCCATCCCTACCTCCATGTTGAATGAGAATGTGGTGGGAATCACCATCCCTGCAGCCTTCAAATCCTTAATGGTGGCACTAATCTCTGCAATCCTTCCAAGAATCTGATATTGCTTTTGATTTACTATTTTGCTAGGCAGGGGCAGTTCTAGTGGCTTCTGCTTGGCCTTACCTATCATAATAACTCTCACTTCACAAGTCAGGGATCCATTGTGGGGATTATGCCAGTTACTGAGTAGGTCTATTCCAATTATGCATTCTGGAACTAGGGAAATAACCACAGGATGGATCCAGGGACACACTGAACCCACTGTGAGATGAACCTGAGCTAAAACTCCATCAATCGCCTGACCTTCATAAGCCCCTACTCTTACTGATGGACCACAGTGACATTTTGGGTCCCCTGGAATTAATGTCACTTCTGAGCCAGTCTCTAGTAATCCTCAAAATGTCTGAGTATTTCCTTTTGCCCAATGCACACTCTGGTAAAAGGCCATAGGTCTCCTTGGGGAAAAGTGGGAGGAAGATTAACAGTATGAATTTTTGGCAGCTTAACAGGATCCTTCCCCCAAGGGACCTGGCCTTGTCCTCATTCACGGGGCTCTGGATTTGTAAATTGTCTCAAGTCTGGGAATTGATTAAGGGGCTGTGATTCTCTGCACCTGTAATTTGAGTTTGGGTTTTGTTCACTTGACATAGAACCCTTCTGCTTATACAGATCCAGAAGAAATTTAGTAGACTGCCTATCTATTTCACTTCTAGGTACCCCATAATCTATTAGCCAATGCCATAACTCTATGTGACTCAGACTATTTTGAGTGTGGCTTTGAATCTGCCTTTCATTGCAGAAGCCATGCACACATTGTCATTGGAGATTAATGGCCTTTACTTTACTTTTACCAGCCTCAGATCGGATCATCCCTATAATTTTCAGGGTTTCTAATTCCATTACAGCCTTTTCTACAGTAAAATCCAGACTACAGAGAAGAGCAACCTCAGCGCTCAGGGAAGATGGAGTTATTCTTACAAACTTCACAGCCCTGGTTAAAGCTGTGTCCTCTGGACATTTCTGGGGTGAATGGGCAGGTCTTAAATGGTAAACCCACTCTAGCATTCCAATCCCTTTTTGCCTTTGAATTCCCTCTTCTACTGTATAACAGGGCAAATCAGGCATCTCAACCTCAGACTTTTTAGGCCTTCTTTGGATCCATGTTTCAGTCAGCTACCCGAACAAACTGTTAGAGCCCTTTCTAACCCCTTGAACTACAGTGTTGAACCCAGAATTTCTGCTTAGCAGGCCCATATCAATAAATTCAGCATAATCCACCTTTATATTCCTTCCACCATTATCCCATACCCTTAGTATAGATTCCCACACATATTCCCTTGATTTCTGTCTATATAAGTT
Source organism: Cabassous unicinctus (assembly GCA_029593785.1). Taxonomy (NCBI): domain Eukaryota; kingdom Metazoa; phylum Chordata; class Mammalia; order Cingulata; family Chlamyphoridae; genus Cabassous; species Cabassous unicinctus. The sequence continues at coordinate 28,499 of JAQZBX010017346.1, read as the reverse complement.
GAAAACTCATGCAGCTCTTTCAGAGTATAGTGTACTTCCACCTGGGTCATAATTTATATTTCATCTTTGGGGGCTTGTTGTGATTTTAGCTGAGTAATACGTCTCAAAGGGAAGAGAGGTGGTGGATTGGATAAGAGGAAGGATTAGAAATGTCTTGCTGACCTCAGGGCACTCTTTTGCATTTTCTTCTGGTGAGACAGGATTAATCTCTTCAGGCAAGGGTTGGAAGGCAGATTCCTCAGGGCAGGGTGGAGGCTGTGTAGTGCATGCTGGAGTTTGGCTAGTACCTGCCTCAGGGCTGGGAGGAGGTCCAGACTCCCTGGGGTTGGCTGGAGGTTGGGTGGTACAAGGTTGACAACAGGGCAGGCCATCACAGGCCATCTCAGGTTTATCTGGTAAAGTCTCAGCATAATTTAGAGTTCCAATGTCCCCAACAATATTATCATCATCCTGGATGTCTCCATCCCAATTCTCTGGATTCCACTCCTTTCCAATCAATGCCTTCATTTTACCACAGAATCCCTGCAGTGTTGAGATTTTAATTCCTTTGTAACTCTGCTACTCATAAAATGAGAGTTTGAGTTTGGTTTTCAGATATCTTAAGTCTGTGGCCACAGAAGACCAGATTTTCTTTCAGAGCACACATACAAACTTTCACATCATTCATGCAGTGTTTAAATTTTCAAATTTGAAGACTTTAGATCATCTCTTTCTTTTGTAACTGAATACAGAGTATCTAGGAGGAGCCAGCCAACATCATTACACCTTTTGACTCCCCAAAACTCTGTTAAGGTGTTGAAAACACTCTTACCCAGATCCTTGCTTCTTATAAGTGTGGAAGTAGGGGAATCCAGTTAGGACATTTTGCATATCTCCATTGCTGACTCATGCCATGGACTGTTAGTGGCCTCTTCATTATTGGAAAGCAAGTCATTAGTACCCTTGAGTCCAATTAGTGTAGAAAGCCAATTGCAAAACTCCCAGAGCCACACCAGACATCCCATGTTTAAGATTCTGTTCCTCAAGAAACAGTCCTGGGACCATGCTGTATTAGTCAGGGTTCTCTAGGGAAACAGAATCAACAGGAGATATCTGTAAATAGAATGATACTTTAAAAGAGTCTCATTCGACTGTGGGGATGCACAAGTCCAGGTTCCACAGGGAGGCTGCAAACCAGGGGTTCCTATGAAAGTCTAATGAAGGTCCTTGATGAGTTTCTGGGAGATGTTGGTGGCCCAAAGACAAGCTGGGAAATTCTCTCTGAATGTTGAATTCATGGCCCCTTTTAAGGCATTCAACTGATTGGATAAAGCATCACTCATTGCTGAGGGCAATCTCCTTGGTTGATACAGGTGCAATCAGCCATCTATGCAGTATACTCACTGAGGACTACATCCCATAAATGTCCTTGTATTACAATTAGCCCAGTGCTTTCTTGACCAAACAACTGGGCACAATTACTTGGATGAGATGACACATTAGCCTAACCATCCCAAGGGCCTATATGTTAGGGTGTATCACAAGAAATATAAAAATGACATGAACTAGAATAAACACCATCAGATGAAACAAAACTTAGAAAAGGGAACAAGTATGGTTTCATGTTGAAGGGGGTCTGACATGTTTCAGAGAAAGTTTAAGCTGGGCCTCCATGAAAAGTGACATTGGAAGCAAAATATGAAAGAAGTGATGCAATATGACATTAAGATATCCTGTAATATTTTGATGATATTCTTTCATAATTTGTAACAAATATTCCACAGCAATTCAATGTGTTGATGATGGGGTGTTTTATGTGAATTCTACATACATTATGCACAACTGTTTTGTAAGATCACAATTTCTCTAACAAAAGAAATTAAATTAAAAGATGAGCAAACAATAAACATTAGCAGACATTTGAGTTAATGCTGTATTTGGAAGAAAGAAAAAATAAACAAATACTAAAAAAAATCAAATGAAATTGAGACAAAGCAGGGAGAATTAAAAATGAGTAGGTCAGAAACACTGAAAGGAAAGTTCAAAATAAAAAATGGAAGTTCTGGAGGATACAGGTCTCAGAAAGTACAGTAGCAGCAACATATAAGGTCTTAAGTGCAAAGAACCACTTAGGAAGTCATGACCTGTATAGCTATGGTATTCAAGGTACTTGATATAGAAAGAGCTCATGAATTAGGCATAACTGTTGGAGTGAAAGTAGCTCACAACAAGATATTTTAAGGCCATCATAAAAATATACGTGTGATTCCAGAACATGAAACTGGAAAAATTACTTTGAGCATTCCTAAACTACATCTGTACCTCCTTCTGATAGTCAAAATTCCTATCATATTTAAACATGGGAGAATAAAAGAAATACAATTAAACTCTGTATAACAGTATTTAATATGCAAAATGATTAATGGAACAAAGACTATCCCCATAGTTATAACATCAGAGCACAAATTAAGGTTTATAGCAGGCAAATAAATACATTAATTTAAAATACTAAAATAGTATATAAGAAAATGAAACAGGATATTAAAGCTTCATGAATATCATATATATCTGAAGAGAGAAGGATAGACATCTGGAGGATGTGGAAACATGATTCAAAGAATGTAGAAATTAACTCAAATTTGAAAAAAAGAAAAAGAAATTGGAAAATTTAGTTAAATATAAGAGTGTCATCATAAAAAGCACAGTTAAGAAAAGGAAATATGTAAAGAACAGATATGAAGAATGATTTCTTATTTGAAATAAGAAAATTAATAATTTGAGAGATGACAGACTTAAAATTACTAAACTATAATTTTCAAAATGCAAAAAACTTGATTCATAAAAATAAAATGAATATAAGACAAAAATGTATTCACTATTTCATTACTACAGCAATCAACAAGATGGTAAGACTGAATCAAACAGTGTCTAAGTAACATAAGTTTATAGAATTTATTAGAAAAGGTGTAACTGAACAAAGGTTTCTTTCCTTTTTAAGTTTTGTTGTAAATGCTATGGATATAAACAAGTCCAGATATCAAGAGTGTGAAGCTGAAGGATTTACATGCCCTGAAAATTACCCTATAAACAGGAGGAAACAGAGTATTGCCAATACTACAGAAGACTCTGTTCCACTGTTTTCTAGTCACAATCTTCCCTATGAAGGTAACGCCTATTTTGAAGCAAAGATTAATTTATGTAGACAGTAGTTGTAAAGTTACGGTTAATATACACATAAAAATCTACCATTTCCATTTGTCAGTTATATGAATTTGACCATGTATACAATTTTGTAACCACAATCCAATTGTAGAACATTTCCATCACCCTCAAAAGTCCCCTCAACCACTCTGATGTCAATCATGTCCATATACTTCCAGTTCTGGGGACCAGAAGGTGATATAAATGGAATCAAAATGTATGCAACTTTCTGAGTTTGGTTTCTTCCACTCAGCATAATGTATTTGAGATCCATCTGTATAGTTGAATAAATCAGTAGCATTTTTCCCCTTTATTTATTGGTTAGTTGTAGTCTTTGTACATATGTACTATAGTTATCTTGTCCATTTTCTTGTGAATGGACATGTGGATTATTTCCAATTATGGAATATAAACAATGTCATACAGGTCTTCATGTGAACATATATTTTCATTTCTTTGTGTAAATAAAAAAGAGTAAGATCTCTGGGTCATAAGGTAGGTGATTTCACTTCCTAAGAAACTGTCAGAACTTTTCTAGAATGACTGCATCAGTTTGTGTTTCTTCAAGGAATGTTTGAGAGTTTCCTTTGCTCTGCATACCTGTAAGGGCTTTGCATTATCAGTTATCATTATATGTTTTTGTTCTAGGCATCTTAATATGTGTCTGAGAACACATTGTGGTTTTAAATTGTACTTACCTAATGATGGATGGTAATGAAAATCTTTTCCTGGGCCTAGTTGCCATCTTGTTTTCCTTTTCTTTAATCTTCATACTATTGAGTCTTTGGAGTTATTTTTTATATTATGGATACATGTTCTTTGTCAAATAGCTATTAAGCAAATATTTTCTACAAATCTGTGACTTGTTTGCTTATTCCCTCATAGATTTTCCCTCAGAGAAGATTTTAATATGTTGGAATACAATGTATCCAGTTTTCTCTGATGGCTAATGTATTTTGTGTCTTATCTAAAAAATGGGACTAAACCATGGTCACAGAGATGTTCTCCTATGTTTTCTTTAGAATTTTTATAGTATTAGGCTTCACATTCATGCCCAAGTTCTATTTTGGAGACATTTATGTATGGAGCAAATGATGAGTTAATGTATCCTCTTTTGGCAAAAAATAAACTATTCCATTTTTTCAGGACCATTTTTAAAAAATACTATATCTCCATCATAGAAATTCCTGGATGTCTTTGTGAAAAATCAATTGACCATATGTGTGTGAATCTATTTCTAAACTCTCTAATTAGTTACACTGATCTAGGTATTTATCTTTTCACCATTACCACATTCTATTGACTATTTAGCTTGATGACAAGTCCTGAAATCAGATGATATGAGTCATCTAACTTTATTCTGCTTTTTCAAATTTGAGTTGACTAAGTTTAGTTCTTTGGTTTTTATCTAAATTGTAAAATCAACTTCTCAATTTCTGGAAAAATAATAAGTTTTAATTGGTGCTCCCTTGAAACTATAGATCAATTTTGGATTGCATTTTTTAATAGAGTCTCCCAATTGGGTGGCCTAGCAATATGATATTTCTTTATATCTTTTTGCATTTTATTTGAGATTCCATAGTTAATATTTCAGTTATAAATTAGAATGTAAGGGTTTGGGATCTAATAGGCATGTATTATTTAAAATTTTTTAATAAGAGTTCCTTATTAACATGGCAAAGTACTAGCTGAACTCTAATATTCTAATGTTTTACCACATAGCATATTACAGTTATTAGTCTACTTCTACATATTCTGTTAATATAGTTATTACAGTTATTAGTCTACTTCTACACATTCTGTTAATACTTTTTATCCATAAGTTTACAATATTCATGACTTATCTAGTCTTTGAAATTCTGAATAAGCTTAAACTTTCTCATACCACTTTAAAGTGTATCACTTGACAATTTAAACAAAAGCCTAGTCATAAAAGAACTATGAATTCTGTCATAGAAAATATTTTTATATATTTAATTGCAAACATGTTCATGGGAATTTTGAGAAACTTAAACAAGTTTTATTCCTAGGAAGAAGAAGCTGGATTTCAGGGTTTTAAGTTATCAAATTAATGGCACACAGCTAGTAAGTATCAGAGCTAAGTCTATGAACTTATGATTAGATTTCTTGTCCAATCTTATGCCATATGATTTTCAATGATAGTTATTTTTCTACCAGAGAAAAGAGTGCATTCAGTGTAATCATTTTTATTATACAGCTTATTGTTCCAGAAACATTCCCTTGTTTACAACTGGAATAAACCATCTTGTTAACTTTCTGTCCCAAAAGAGAAGGAGTTTTCTCCTTGGGACATCCCTGTGGACTTCAAGAAGAGCTTGATAAACTGGTTTAAGAATCCAAATGCATCATATTCCTAGGGTTTCTCTATTGAGGGAGCAGTTCAGCTCCACAGGTAAAAATACTGAGTTTTCATCAAATATTTTAGAAGCTATAAGCTTGAATCTCAAACTAGAATTTTACTTTAATATATAATTACAGACTGGGAGTCCTATTACAGTTGATTTAAAAATGGAGCTGCATGCCTTCCACATAAAATATCAGGGAAAATAGGAAGGGCTCCCAACATATTTAGTTCAATAGATGTAAATTTGTTATCTGCTTTAATAAAGATAATCAGAAATAGGGACATTAGGAATAAAGGACTATATTTTTATATTAGTAAATTTTTTCAATGGAGAGGTTATTAACTTTCTGCTGTCCATTTGATATATGCAAAAATAATTATCTTTTCTGACAGAAGACTATAAATATATTTAAGTCTATTTTACTATTTAGTTAATTGACTAAGAGATCATGGTAGTTTTTGTTTGTTTGTTTTAATTTCATTGTTTAATTAAGCTTGTTGGTTTTAAAAGAGAATTTCAATAGGTGAAGGCATTTTTCTGTGTTGCTTCTTGAGGATAAAAATTCCAAAATATTGGCAGATCACAGTAAGATTGCAATATGATAGAGTAGAAATACCTTAGATTGTGGAATTAAGAAATTTTGACTTTAATCCTGGTTCTGCTATTAACTCTGTATTAATTGTCAATTTTTATTTTAGAATTTTCATGGGTTCAAATGAGCCTTTTTAGAAACTGCATATTAATGAAACCATTAATTTTATATATTAAAAAGTCTTTCGCCTAGATCTGGGAAGTTAAAGTCCTGTTCCTTACTTCTCATTGCAGTAATTTTAAGCTGATTTGCTCCTTCTCTTCTTGACATATGAACATCTCATTATGACAAAACCTTAGTGCATTTCATGTCACAGAGATCAATCATTGTAGATCACTTAATATGAACAGCCTAATTTATGAAAAATGCTTCACTGCTTTAAAGCCAGGAAAATACAACTGATAATTAAGAATATGTTAAACACTTTGGTCTTTGACATGCTAAAGAAAAAAAAAAGTTACCATCAGGAAACCTCACTAAACAGAGTGGATCTTGAATTTTCAAGTTGTTGTACAACTATAATTTTCAGTGCAAATACAGATGCCACTTTAACATTTTGTTTTGTTTTGCCAATCACTATTCTCTCTTCACACTCCACTAAGTGAAAAACAATCTGAATGCCTGGAGAAAACAGAAATCAAACTCTACTTTGTGGCAAATATTGTGATTTAATACTTTGAGCAATACCTTTTGAAAACAATTTTAATTGTGATCATTGGGTGATATTTAATTCATAATTATTTTAAAGTCTACATAAACAAGTATAAAACATTAATGAAATAGCCATGTTGTCTTCTTGAGAGAAATATGTCTCAAAAATCCAGCCAAGATCTTTGCAGTGACAGTGAGCATATGAACAGAGAAAAAAACATATATTTTCATTAAGTTAAAATCTGAACAAAAATATTAATGGTACAAGAAATTGCAAAGGCTAAAAACTGGTAATTTAAACATATGTGTTTAAAGAAACAAAAAAGATATTATACTCTTTTTGACATTATGCAACTTGCATCTACCATCAGAATACCTTCTGCTGCTAGGGTCATTGCTGCTCCTGAAGGAGAACGGAATGGAATCCTTGCCAGGGGAAACCATGTGGTCTGAAAAGAAGGCCCTGTAAGAGAAATTGAAATATTAACATCCCATATTTAAGTCATCAGGAAGCATTTTAAAATTAAATAATTTTCACATTGTTTCTCATTTACATTTGGTATAATCTTGTGATGTGAATGTGGTTCCTCCCATTTTCTAATTATGACCATTTGACGAGGCATTTCATACACATTATAGCAAATTTGAGACTAACAGTCAGGTGTGTACTTTCTTTTTTTTTTTTTTTAAGATTTATTTATTTATTTATTTATCCCCCCCTTGCTGCTTGTGCTTGCTGTGTCCATTCACTGTGTGTCTTCTCAGTGTCTGCTTATCTCCCCCTTGCTGTGAGGTCCTGCTGCATCAGCCCACCACGCGGGCTGGCCTGGCCTCACACGTGGTAAATGGGGGCTCTATCCATTGAGCCACACCCACTTCTTGTTGTGAGGTCTTGCTGCATCAGCCCACCGGGCCGGCCCGCCCTCACAAGGAGGCCCCGGGAAGCGAACTCGGAGCCTTCCATATGGTAAACGGGAGCTCTATCCCTTGAGCCACACCCACTTCCCTGTACTTTCTATTATAATATTTCTGGATATAAACATCACAATATTCATTCATATTTGTGATTTTAATATGATGAAATGTGAAAACAAGTGGTAGAAAATTTAACAAAAAATTAACTGGAAAATATAGCACATAAATTCACAGGATTTTTTGGATGATTGATTGTTGTATTTTTTTACCTGGCTCATGTGGCCAAAATTGAATGGAGATTTCTTCATTTAGTTTAAACAAACAAACAAAAAAAATGCATCCATTTGGGCCAAATTTCATTATCACTCCCTATCTCATCACTGCCTAAGATATCAATACACCATTTCAGGGGGGAAAATGGTGATTTAATTGGGCACTCTATTTTTGTGGAATATTGCCTGGAACACCTATAAATATATTTTGGAATGTTTGTGCCATCATCAGATTTGGAGCTGTATAGTATTCCATTGAAGAATGTGACTGAAGTCACGATGTTTATATTGAGGGGCTTCACAGATAACATTGAGCTGAAACTCTTCCTGTTTTTATTATTTCTTGTGATCTATATCTTTACTTTTAGGAAATTTGGGACTGGTTGTATTGGTCATTGGGGATTCCTGGCTCCACAACTCCACGTACTATTTTCTGAGTGTGTTGTCACTCTTGGTTGCCTGCTGTTCTTCAGTTGTCACCACCAAAATGTTGGTCAACTTCTTGGCAGTGAATAAAGCCATTTCATTTCCTGGGTGGGCAAAGCAGACATTTCTTTTTGTTACTTTTGGGACTACTGAATGTTTTCTGCTGGCTGCAATGGCTTATGATCACTACGTAGCAATCTACAACCCACTGCTCTATTCAATTAAGATGTTACTCCAAGTCTATATGCCACTCATCATTGCTTCCTATCTGGGTGGTATTTTGCATGCTACTATACACACTACAGCCACTTTTAGTTTATCCTTCTGTGCATCCAGTGAAATTCAGCATGTGTTTTGTGACATCCTTCTACTTCTCACTATATCTTGTTCTGACACTCACATTAACCAGCTTCTACTCTTCTACTTTGTGGGGTCTATTGAGATAATTACTGTTTTGATAGTTCTGATCTCCTATGCTTTCATTCTGATGGCCATTCTGAGGATGTGTTCTGCTGAAGGTAGGCAAAAAGTCTTTTCCACCTGCGGTTCTCACCTAACTGGAGTGTCAATTTACCATGGGACAATCCTCTTCAGGTACATGAGGCCAAGTTCCAGTTATGCTTTAGACCATGATATGATAGTGTCTGTATTTTACACTATTGTGATTCCCATGCTGAATGCCATAATATACAGTTTGAGGAACAAAGATGTCAAGGAGGCAATGAAAATATTGTTTCAGAGAAATTGGTTCATAAGTAAAGTGCAAATTTGGCATTAAGTAAAACTGAAAAGAATGTAGAGGGTCAGTCCATATTTCTCTGGTGAGAAACGAGGGAAGAAAATGTCTCCTTTTTAGTTAATACTCCCAGAATATTTCCAAAGAAAGCATTAATCAGCCCTCCAATGTAAAATTTTACAAATGTAGATAAATTGTGTTAGCTGTATGCCTATGACTATCTTCAAATGGATCCATATTTAATATTCATTGACAAATTCATGTTAATATTGTTAGTCTTTGTGTAATTTGATTTTTGTTAAATATTATTAGAGGCCATGTATTCAGGATTTGATGGCTTGATATAATCTCATCTTGTTTATAGTAAGTTCTTGGCTTTTATTACAAAATGAATTGTTCTTCCTGAATCCCTGTGAATGACCTCCCAAATGGTATTTACTTGTGCCAGTGTACTCAGTCTCTCTGATATACCTCTGGAGATGCTGTTTGCAATATTTGGTTCAACACTATAAATTTTTTACTCCATTATTTCCTTCCTACTGTCCAGTCACAGAAACTGATTATATCCATTGTGAATATCCCCAAAATACATTGATGATGTGATAATATTTGTTGAGTGTATAATTCATGTTCAAAAAAAAAACAAATGAAAGTATATTTTTAAGCCTAATTTAGTCTGGTTTGTTAATTTAATTTTTTTCCTAAGCTTTGTTGACTTGAAGTCATATTAATTGCAGAAATTTATGTGTCATTCAAAGGTATATCCTGCTTCCCAGCAGAAATACTTAGCCTATGTCTCTACCAGATCAATCCCATCAGGAAAAAAAAAAAAAAACAAAACTCAACAAAGAGTTTATTCTGCTTTATTAAAATGAGATACATTCCAATAATTTTCAGGACCGTAATCTCTATTCAATTTTCCAAACAGAATTCTTGCAATTCTATTGGAACAACCACGACTTATCGTGTGCTGTAGTAAATACTCAAAATTCCTCTAAAAACAACAACTACAAAGAAACAAATTTTCAGAGACACAACACTGACTATAATGTGGATAACATGTGGTCCTATAAAGAAATTAAGTTACTGGCGAGCTGGTGCTGGCCTGCTCTGGTGGCTGTGCGCGTCGCTGCTGCCAGTTCATGAGGAAGCCAGTAGGGAGCATCTGTGCCGCTTCCGTGCAGCTTCGCCGGCACTGCGGTTTTACAGTCCTGAACAATCCCCTTTTTTAAAATTATTTTTATTTTTATTTTTAGTGCCTTGAAGTAATAAATCCCATTATTGAAACTCAGAAACTTTATAAAGGGAAATAATTTGAATTCTGTGTAGTATAATTTTGTGTATGAATTATGTTTAAAAAGAGGAAGAGCTTTCAGAAAGGCTACTGGAGTTAATTACCGATATACCGATATATTATACATAACAGTAATTCTTTTAGTATTATAATATTTTTTAGCATTTGTGATGACACTAGAAAACACAAGCTATATCTTTTCATGAATTGATTCACCATTAATTACAAAATGAATGATATAAATGCATGGCTCTTAAATGTAAAACAGGTTACTTAATTTTTATAAAGGTAATGTAAGAAGTATTTGCTCTGGAAAATTTATGGTTAATTTCTTATGGAGATATACCTTCAGATAACTTCAATTCATCAAGTAAAATAAAGAGATGTGCAAAGTTAGTAAGAAATAATAATGGTGCTATTGGAAGAGGAATGAAGTATAGGAATTATTTAACAAAGATGGAAAAGTTAACAGTTTGTGAGCTTTAAGCAAAACATATTTGACATCATATACACCATAATAAGCTCTGGTTCAACAAAGCTTGTCAATGTTGGCTTCCCCAAAAGTTAACTGAAACTAACATAAAATACTATGATAATAAGCTTTGTGAAATTAGCTTTTAGATAATGTGACCATATGAAGAATTTAATTTTGTTTATTAAAATAAAACAAGATTTTAAAAAATGCCTTAGTAAAGTGCTTGTAGGACTGATGCATTCAATTTTTCCTCCTTTTGTAGCATCTAATAAATAATTGCCCTGATATCCAGGCATGTAGCGTATAAGCAAAAGCAAATTAAAGGCACAATTTAAGATTTCTATAGTTGCTTAGAATTTTGGGGAGCATAAACCTTCTTTAAAAATCAGTTTCTTTTTCTTTTTAAATGTATTTTCAGAAATAGATAAATTCTTTCAGGTCATTAAGTTAGTATTACACTAAATTATAAGTAAATAGCACTTGGGTACCTATATAATATAATATAATCCCAAAGAGTACTAAATTTCATCTTGGCACAACTTAGGAGAGAGAGCCATCCTACCTGAGTGTAAAATCAAGTATAAATCCAGTAAAGAAAGTTTAATGAATTCTAGATAAGTAAGAGGTTATCGTTTGGTTCCTTTTTGTGAAAAAATCTAATTTAGTGTAAAGAGATAAGAAATTTCATGTGAAGGCTTTCAGCCATTTAAATAAAATCACCTATTAATGCACAAAACTACCCAGGTGTCTCTCATCAAATATTTGTGAATAAATTTTTGACAGTCTTGTCAAATTCGATAAATGTCAACAAAACAAACAAAAAGCAAAGAAACAAAAAAACCCCACAACAAACAAAAAATGAAATATGACTTTTCACATGAACTGTACAGAAATCCTACTTATTCAACTTTCGCCACCGGTATTCTCATTTCAGAAAGGATCCTTGCTCATGCTAGTTTTTATTACACTGGTGTGAATGGCAAGGACAAATGTTTCTGTTGTGGCCTGGTGCTGGACAAGTGGAAACAAGGAGACAATGCTATTGAAAAGCATAAACATCTGTCCTAGCTGTAGCTTTATTCAGAATCTGGTTTCAGTTACTAGTCTGGGATCCACCTCTAAGTATACTTCTCCGGTGAGAAACAGTTTTGCACATTCATTATCTCCCACTTTTGAATATAGTGGCTCATCACTGAATGAACCACTGAGTTCTTACTCCAACCTTTCACCAAACCCTGTTAATTTCAAAGTAGTCAAAGACTTCTCTCCATTGATGACTAATCTGTACACTTATGCAATGAGTACTGAAGAAGCCAGACTTCTTAATTACAATATGTGGCCATTAGTTTTTTTGTCCCCATCAGAATTGGTAAGAGCTGTTTTTTTTTCTTATATAGGACCCAGAGATAGTGTAGCCTGCTTTGCCTGTGGTGGGGACCTGAGTAGCTGGAAACTAACAGATGATGCTATGTCAGAACACCAGAAACATTTTCCCAACTGTCCCTTTTAGAAAATTCTCCAGAAACACTGAGGTTTAGCATTTCAAATTTGAGCATGCAGACACATGCATCAAGACTGAGAAAATTTATTTACTAGCCATCCAGTGATCCAGTTCAGCCTGAGCACTTGCAAGTGCTGATTTTTATTATGTAGGTTGCAATGATGATATCGTGCTTTTTTTTGTGACAGTGGCTTGAGGTGTTGGGAATCTGTAGATGATCTATGGGTAGAACATGCCAAGTAGTTTTCAAGATATGAGTTCTTGATACACATGAAAGGGCAGGATTTTGTTGATAAAGATTCATGCTAAGTATCCTCATCTTCTTGAAAAGCTGTTGTCAACTTCAGTCACTCCTGGAAATAAAAATATTGATCCACCAATTGTTTATTTTGGACTATAGAAAGTTCTTCAGAAGATGTCTTCATGATGAATATACCTGTGATCAAAGCTGACTTGGAAATGGGCTTCAGTAGAAGCCTGGTAAAATAGAGAGTTCAGAGTAAAATCCTAACAACTGGAGAGAATTATAAAAAAGTTAGTGATAATGTGTCAGCACTTCTTAATGTTAAAGATGGAAAAAGACAAGAGGAAAAGGGAAAACAAACTGAAGAAATGGCATCAGATGACCTGTCATTAATTTGGAAGAACAGAATGGCTCTCTTTCAGCAGTTGATGTGTGTGCTTCCTATCCTGAATAATCTTTTTACAGCCAATGAAATTAATAAACAGGAACATGATATTATTAAACAAATAACAGATACTTTCACAAACAAGAAAATTGATTCATACTGTTTTAGTTAAAGGAAATGCTGCAACCAACATCTTCAAAAGATGTCTAAAAGAAATTGACTCTACATTATAAAAGAACTTATTTGTGGAAAATAATATGAAGTATGTTCCAACAGAAGATGTTTCAGATTGTCACTGGAGAACAATTGAGGAAGTTGCAAAAAGAAAGAACTTGTAAAGTGTGTATGGACAAAGAAATTTCTATTATATTCATTCCTTGTGGTCATCTGGTAGTATGCCAGAAGTGTGCCCCTTTTCTAAGAAAATGCCCTATTTACATTGTTATAATAAAGGGTAGTGTTTGTACATTTCTTTCATTTAAAAAATGTAGATTATATGCTAGTCTATAAAGAAAAGTCCTTAAAGTATTAAACATTTGCAACCATCTAAATAAAAAAGGAATTGTTTTCTTTAGTAACATTCGTGTGTTCTACTCTGTTTTGGTAGTAGTAAATCTTGTTTCCAAAAAAATTGATAGTATCAGATCATATTTAATCTTGCTCCCTGCTTATTTGCAAGGGAAGATTTCTGTTTGATGAGCTATATTACTATATACATGTGACTATATGGGGTATTAAAGAACTAACCACAGTGCTGTGATATATCATTTCAGCAGCTGCTGTGCTTGATATTCTTTCACAAAGCTTTGAGTACTCCATAGGAATGTAGTTTAAGAGAAATGGAAACCAGGAACTCTGAAGATTTTCAGAGTTATGGTGACAAATTCTCTTTGTGGTTTTCATTTTTGTTATAAAAATTTTATCTTACTGGGAAAAAAGCTTTTCCCTAATTTGTGAGAAACATCATAATGAAGTGCTTTAAAAGACATAAAAAATTAAGCTACTACAAGTCACATCATATTAAAACTTTACTTTCTTGATATGATTTTTTAGATTTTCTGGAATAAAGAACAAAACTACCTCAAAAGTAATAATGTATTTCTTAAATATCCAACTATTACAATAATTAAAATAATTGCATCATTCTGGGATCATGTTTAAGGCTTTTAACATTCAAATAAATGTTACAAATTGTTAAGGTAAAAGTTCCAAATAAATTTATCCCCTGGTTTACCAGTTTTTTCAAATTAACAATAATATTTCTGTAGGAAAGGAAGTGATGAATACTAGGAGGAAGGAGGTACTCATTTGTGGCAGTAATATCTGGCCAATAATTCATTTAACAAATAATACAAAAATAGACATCAGGTTAACATGCTTGAAATTATCAATTTTTCATACTAAAAGTAGAATCCAAGTGGTGAGAAGTAGCATTCTCTTTTAATTTTCTCTCAAAGTTCAACAAGGACTAATGACTTATTTAACTTTCAAGTTGATAATTTTCGCTGTTCACTTCTCACCCAAGGATTTCTCTCTAGTTTGAATACACTAATTTCCCAGCACCCACGGAACCACTCTTTCATATCATTTAGCACAGTCATCATTTCATATGAATTGTTGTGAATATTTGATTACTATCTAGCTCTACCACTACACTGACACTGTAAATTGTATAAAGACAGAATTCAGTCTGATTGTCCACACAATTGTATCCCCAGGACATAATAAGAACTGGAACATATAGTTTACTCAGAAAATATTTTTGATTGAATATTGAGTCAAGTAATAAGTAACAGTGAATAGCAATTTTAAGCAGTAATATGCAGATTTGCATTTATGGTAGGTTATATAAGAACATTATAAATACTAAGTCATTTATCCTCACAACAACTGTAAGAGGTGGTTCTATTATAACCTATAATCAGAGTTGAGGAAACAGAGGCACATAAACTCCAAGGCTTGTGCTCAAGTCCACATAGCTCTTAAGAATGATACAAGGATTCAAACCTGAACTTCCTGGCTATAGAATCCTTGCTTTTGAGCACATTAGTACATAGAATGAAAGAATAGGCTGATTTTTCTACTTTGCTATCTGCATTTAAAGTCTCCAAAAAATGTCATATGAAGCAGCACAGTTGACATTTTGTCAAGCTAGAAACAAGGGAGAAAAAGGAAAGTATGTAAGAAATATTGGTAAAAATGGTTTCCACTGGATTTGAGAAATAATTGGACTGGTTTTGAGCCTAGGTGATCAATATATCAGAGACAATATAGAATGTAGAAGAAGAAGAAGAATTAATAGTAGTAATATTAGAAGAAGTGGAAGGAGGAGGAAGAAGAAGCAGGAGGAGAAAGAAGAGGAGGAAGAAGAGGAATAATAAGAAGAGAAGTAGGAGGAGGAGGAAGAAGGGGAAGGAGGAAGTGAAGAAGGAGGAGACAGAGAAGGAGGAAAAGGGGCAGGAGAAGGGCAGGTGGTATGGAGGATGAAGAAGAAGACATGATAGAGGAAAGAAAAAGATTTTAAAGTAAATTAATTATATCAGTTTTACCTAAAATACCCAGATAGATATTGTACTGGCAAGCACGGAGTTATCCAGAAAGGAGATATTTGAAAACACAGATACATGAATAAGTTTTAAAAGGAAATATAAAACTTCCATTTCTACTTAGGATTTAGAAAACTGCAAAGCACATTTTTTCAAACTTAACTGTTTTAATAAGGCATAATCTAAAAAAAAAAAAAAAATCATGACTTTTCATGAGCCTACCAGAGAAATGAGGTTGGAAACAGCCAAGAAACCAGAAAACCAAAGAGAGACTAGTCCCTCAAAGAAGAACTTTGGACAAATGAACTGTTCCACTTTGGCAGAATGTGGAAGAAAGATGTGGCCACCATACAAGCACATAAGAAAAATACAGATACATTATAAAGAAATGTGAAAACCAAGTGTGGTCTAAAGTGTCAGTTGGGAAAAGCAGAGTATTGAAAATTGTTAGTTCAAAAGTTCTAATGGAGAGGATAAAAACAGGTATAGATACATGAGAAATTTCATCCTAAGAGATATATTCTATTAGACAGTGTCCAATGAAATGCTAGAAAAAGAACTTTATAAAGCACATACACACACAGTATAAGAAACTAAGAATTTCATCAAGAGGCTCATCAGTAGAGCCAATAGAACAGACTAAGACAGAATTAGTGGACTTGAAGAAAATAAAAAAGGGATTAACAAAAAAAAAAGACTTAAAGAAAAAATATATAGTGAATGATATCCAATTGCTGTGAGACATAGCAAACATTTCATATTCATATATATGTATACAAAATATACATACATTACTATAAGAATAGAGAGGGAGTGCATCAGGCAAAATATTAAAGGAGATAATGACAAAAACATTTCTAAAAATAAGGAAAGGCATCAAACCACATGTCCACAAATGTTAGAAAACTCCAGGAATGAAAACTACGAATACGAAATCAACCAACAAAAAAACATATACAGTCATTGTTCTCATCATTGAAACACTGATACAAGTGGAAAGTTTTGAAAGCAGAGGAAAATACATATCTTGTACAGAAAAAAACCCATGAAAATTATACCAGACTTGTCATCACAAATGTTACAGCCAGAATACAATGAAGAGACATTTTTAAAGTTTTAAAATATAACAGTCATTACAGAATTCAATACCCACTGCAATATATTTCAAATATAAAATCAAAACAAATTTTTTTCATAAAAATTAATATATACACATCACAGAGAGAAATAATGTATAGCTAGCAGTCTTGTACTCCAAAATTTTCCAGGCAGAAAGATTAAGTAAACAGAATGATTCTTGTGTAAATTGAAAGAAATAACACTATGTAAAATTCAAAGGAAATATAATATTTGTTGGATTTTTAAATATTTAATTGCTCCAAAAATAGTTAACTAATGGAACTTAGGTTGATGCATTTTGGGGCTTCAGCCATAAATAGAAATAAAGTTTATGACAAGATTATCACGAAGAAAGCATAGTTAATAAAAATAAAAGGCCACAAAGATAGAAAGATCCTCTAAATATAAGAAAAGTCAAATGCACTTTCAAGATGAGAAATAACTCAAAAAGGCATACAATTGAGAAATAAATGCTTGGGGAGCAGATGTAGCTCAAGTGGTTGAGTGCCAGCTTCCCATGTATGAGGTCCTGGGTTCAAATCCCAATACCTTCCAAAAACAAAACAAACAATAGAAAAAAATCAATTCTCCTTAGGGAGGAGATGTAGCTCAGTGGTTGAGTGCCTGGGTCCCATGTATGAGGTCCTGGGTTCAATCCCTGGTGCCTCCTAAAAAATAAATAAATGTATAAATAAATAAATGCTTATGGAAGACATACCTCTAATTGCAAATAAAAACAAAAAGAAATAGCAATAAATAGATTGTATAAGTATATATTTTTTATTTCAGAGCAAAAAAAAGCTAAAGTAATTTTATTTGCTATTGCTATAAGGTAAGGCACAATTTTAAAAATAAATTGAGAAAATATAAGTATAATGAGACTTTTTATAAGACATAAATATAATGAAGATTAGATTAAATAGTTTTTATACCAGAATATTGTTAAACATTTTACTCATGAACTTTATTTTAAACATTCAAAAAACATTCTGGAAAAACAACCAGAAATAATTACATAGAGAAAAATCTTAATATAAATTTCATAAGAAAAACAAAAACTTTTTTTGTGGTACTGGGGCTGGGAATTGACCCAGGATCTCATATGTGGGAAGCTGTCACTCAGCCACTTGAGCTATATATGCTTCAGAAAAAACAACTTTTATAATGCAATTGCTTGAAGGCAAATGACATATCTATTTACAACTACAAAAATTTAAATAATCAAATCCTTGAAAAATAAAAAAAACTTATAAAAAATAACCTTTGAATAACAGAAAAAAAAATAAAATTGCATTTTCAGGTTATATAGAGGTTATTTTCTATAAATTGAGACTTTAGACTCTACCTTTTTAAAATTTAAGAAATTCCAGAAGATATTAATTCATTGAAAATTCTTAGTTTTTCAACATTTCTCTATTAAAAAGTTTGAAAAAAAGGAGCCAAGAATTAACTTAAGAATTTATTTATTTTTAAAGAACTTTGAAATTTATAGAAATTAGGATAATGAGAATGATTTTATGAAATACACATAATTTCAACTAAATACTTTATTATTGACACATAACAGAAAGGCAGTTTTTTTTCCAAATATTTAGCAATTAGACACCAAATATATATTACTGCTTGCAGATTTTTAACCTGGCAAATTTACAAAATTCCCTGTAATAAAGCTTGCAAGAGAGTTTTTATTTTTCCAATTTACCAAGAACATAGCAATCTCACAGGATTAAATGAAAAAGAAATTCTCAAAAGTTATACTAAGTGGAAACAAAAAAATGCAAAAGAGAAAAGAAAAAATTTCTTTATAAGTATAATATATGCATATACCTACATATTAGTAAGTCTATCAGTACATGCACAAAATTGTAAAGATTTCTGTTTTCTTTAATATTTTTCTATATTTCAAAATTTCTTCAATGTTAACATATAACCTATTATCTATAACTTAATTATACAACATATTTTTAAATAACTTAATTATCTCACAGTATTTTACTAAGCTGTAGGTTCAAATGTTTGAAACACTGTTTTTCATTTTTCATTTTTAACTATTTCTGTGTTTATTACTTAAGTTAACAAAACCAATTTATAAAACACCAGTGAATGTTCTTTATAACAAAAGCCATTGTGTATTCAAAATATCGTAAAAATGCAACTTTCTACCTTACATATGGTACTGCATCAAATGCTTTATATTCCACATTTGATTTATTCCTTACAATAACTCTACAGAGTGGGAATTAGTATTTATCTTGTACAGTTGAGGAAAATGAGGCTTACATTATCAGGGATTTATTAAAAGTCATATGGCAAAAACGGAGCAAATTTAGAATCTAAACCCTGGAATGTATGATTCCTAAGTAAGCACTCTCAACTACTGCACTGTATTTCTTCTCTATATCTTAAATGAATTATGTTTGGGAAATATTTTTGTGTCAAAATGTAGCTATTTTCCATACTAAAATTCTCTGATCAGAATATGCATGGATTTAAGTGAAACAATTTAAAAAGACAACATTATATTTTCTTGTTTTGCACAGTAGTTGCTCTTAAGAAACACATAATAGGTATAAAAATTATATCACAGTCCATTTCAAACTGGATTTCTAAAAACATATTTATGGAGCTATTCAAGATTATGTTTGGCCAAGTAAAGGGTGACTCAACAGAAATACAAACTAAAGGATTTGGGCATTTTAGAGAGAATCCAAGTAAATATCCAACAGGATAAAACAAAAGCTGCAGGTGCACCTAAATGCTCAGCATCACTATAACTTCAATTAACTGGATCCCTCTCTCTTCTGTACAACTCTAATGAGAGCATTTTTCACTTCTTTATTCCTAAGACTATAAATGAGTGGATCAGGATGGGGAGCACCATAGTATAAAACACAGAGGCCACCTGATCCTTACCCAAGGAGTAGGACTTCTTTGGTCTTAAATAAGTAAAATCATAAAAGATAGTGACTCCCAGGAGGTCGGAGGTGCAAGTAGAGAAGGCTTTGCACTTTCCTGTGGTGGAATTAATTTTCAGGATAGTAGAGGGAATGGACCCATAGGACATGGAGACTGTGAAAAGAGACACCATAAGGGTGGAGCCAGCAACAATGAATATCATGATTTCAATGCAATGAGGGTCAGGGCAGGACAGGGCTAACACTGGGGTTGTGTCACAGAAAAAATAATGAATTACATTGGATTTGCAGAAATGCAAACTCTTCATGCAAAATACATTGAACAAAGAGGCAGTAAAGCCAATCACACAGGACCCGGTGATGAGAGCATGGCAAAGGTGCCTGGACATAACTACTGGGTAGTGAAGAGGATTTCAGATAGCTACATAGCAGTCATAGGCCATTGAAGAGAGGAGGAAACACTCAGTGGCACCCAAGAAGATAAAAAAGTCATCTGGGTAAAGCTGCCTTGGAATGAAATAAACTTGGTGGAAGTCAGTAAGTTCTCTAAGGTTTTAGGTGTGATGACAGTTGAGTAACTGAGGTCAAGGAATGACAAGCGACTGAGAAAAAAATACATGGGGTTGTGAACCTGGAGATCCAGGCAAATTATCAGAATCATTCCTGTGTTCCCCAGTAATCAAGTATATCAGGAGAAACAGCATAAAGAGGACCTGATGGATCTCTTCAGAGTCTGTCAGTCCCATAAGGTTGAAGTTAGGCACATTTGTGTTATTCCTACTTCCCATAATAGCGTTCAACTGTTGTAAACTGTAAAAAATCTAAGGCGATACTTAACATGAATGACTTCACAAAGATTTTTGTTTATATGAATGATCTGGCATTCAAAATTTTTTGTTTAGGGCTTCTAGAAATTCCTAACAAAAAGCAGCTTTCAAAATATGACTGAACAATCATAGTGTTACTGACAAATATAAATTAGCTATAAATCATCATTTGGATGTTATATAACAGAAGTTAATATATATTGCATAATATAATGGACCTGACACTAATATAAATGCTTCCCTTTATTAACACATTTAACCCACCTGGAAATATTACGCCATTGGTGTTACCATTAGCTACATTTTTATTAATTTTTCATGTGTGCATTTTTGTTTTATCTTGAAGTAAAATAGATCAATCTAAAATTTTAGTCAGTCCCTTTGCTTTCACCCCTGATGACACCACTGTACCCCTGATAATGCTCATCAATTTCCAAGGGAGATTTTTTGTCATGATACCAGGAAAAAAGTTCAACATATGTAACAGAATTGTCTTCGCCTTAGAAGCCACATAATTTTGAGCATGATTATTTGGTGTTCATTTGTGAGGCTCTAATTTTTTGAAGGGTAACAGAGAAGGTATTTCTAGAGAAAAACTTAATTACTATGTGACTGAAAGTCCAGATCATTAACCATAGGGAAAGAATCTACATTTTTCACAATGAAACATTTTTATATTTAAAAGTGTGATACCCTCAAGGGAGTAACTGTTCATTATACAGCAATTCAAATACAACAAAATTCAAAGAAAATAAAAATCATTCGTAGCTGTGATTAATCTTCACATGTATTTTATTCCAATTATTTTTCTGTGTGTATATAATGCTTATTTATATATATACTTATGTATTTGCATAATTTTATCATACTGCATTTTCAGTAGCTTATTCTGATTTTCTCACTAAATAATTATAATACACCTTGACCTAAGTTAAATTAGCCTTTTTTAAAACTTATTTTGCCATGGATGGTGCCCCATAGTTAACTTCCCTCTAGGAGTGTGCACCAGCTGATGAATGGGTGTTTTTGAGGCATCATGTGGAAAACATGGAGCAGCCTTTTTATTCCATTTGGCAGTCACCTAATTTATCTATACAGCAGATGTATTGTTGTATTTATCTATTATGATATTTGTGTACTTTTTAAAAATTTTAGTATACTTGGTTTTTATTTTATTAAAAGGAAAGTAAAATTAAATGCTGAGATTTGTGATATTTAATTTAATGGACAAAGCTCACTTTCTCTAAACATATTCAGTTCAAATATTTTCTTTCAAAATTTGCATTAATTGATGTTAGTGAAATCAACTTTCATATAGATTGAGAAGTAACTCTTAGGGAAAAACTTTTCACACTCCAGAATTTCAGAAGAGAATATGCAGTATGAATAAAGATGTTACAAATTATATTGTATAAACTTTCGGAAGTGCAATTTTTCTATTCATCAAAAATTTAGTGAGATTGAGACAGGTTTATCAGGAGGCTAAAATGCCAGCATCAATCTATTTGACAGTAGATAACTTTGTGTTAAAACTGAATTAGACTTTATAGGTAATTTTCTGTGTTAACGACAATTCAAAAAGCACTACTTACTCCTTGCAAAATCAGCGAGCTTTTTTTCCCAGTGTTGAAAACAATTTTATAGCCATTAATGTCAGTTTTTATACAATACAAATAAAAGTTAAAGAATGCCTAATTTACAGAACTAATGATTTTTAAAATATTATTGAATCTTTATTGGCTGGATTCCAACAGAATATTTCTAAAGGGAAAATAAATTTCACAGAAAATTAGGAATGAGAAACAGAAAGGGGATTTGAATCCTTGTCCTAGATGACAACAAAACATTGGCAATTTATCTCTGACAAATTCTCAATTTTATTATTTTTTAAGTTTCTATTTCTCCATTTATTTTCTGTCAATTTTTGATTCAGCTGTATTTAAGTTCTACTAGATTTTTAAATCTTTATGATAAATTGGATTTTTATTATTTTATGCTATCCATCATACCTCTGGAATACAGAGGTCTTCTTTGAAATATAATATAGCCACAGTAGTTTTTATATGCTTGTATTTACAAAACGTATATTTATTCTTCATTGTACTTTTCTCCTATCTCTTATGAATATGATATAACTGTTTATTACTTTTTAGTTGTCTCAATAACTCTGCCTTTTAAATGGAGTGATTAGTCCATTTACATTTGAAATAATTATTAATTTTCTATCTTCATTTTATGCTATTTTTTTCTGGTACCTTGCTCATTCTATCCTGTCTTCTTTTGGGTTAATAAAAAATATATTATCCAATTTTATTCTCCCTATTGGATTTTTTAAACCAAACCTCCTTTGATTATATGGAATTATTAAACTATTTAGTATGAATTTTCTATCTTCAATTTATGCTATTTGTTTCTGGTACTTTGCTCCTTCTATCCTGGCTACTTTTGCGTTAATAAAAAATATATTATCCAATTTTATCCTCTCTATTGGATTTTTAAAACCATACCTCCTTTGATTATATGGAATTATTAAACTATTTTAGTGTACTTGAATCACATAAAGTGTAAGAACACTAAAACACTCTATTTCCATTTATGCCTTGTCTTTTTTGCCATTGTGCCATATATTTTCCTCTCATATAAATTACAAATCTGAAAATAGAATATCATTATTTTTATTGTATATAGTTTGTTGTCTTTTGCAGAATTTATAAATATTTCCCATCCCTGGTGGTCTTCATTTCTTTTGGTAATTTCAGAAAAAATTTTCTTCTGAATATCATTCCTATCATATCATGAATTTTTGTTATGATATAATTTGCTTTTCAGCCTGAAGAACTTCTGTTAGCTTTTCTGCACTGCAGTATTTAGGCAGCAAATTTTCTGAACTTTCATTTATCTGAAATGCCTCTATCTTACCCTGGCTTTTTAAGAATGTTTTCACTACATATAGGGTTATTTTTCTTTTTGCCTTTTAACATTTTTTAGATTTTATTTGTCTTCTAGTCTTATGGTTTTTGATAGGATGCCAGTCATAATTGATATATTCTATTTCCTGTAGGTAATATGTTCTCCCTCCCCCCACCATGGCTGCTTTTAACTGTTTCTTTCTATCTTTCAGTTTCTGTAGTTTGAGTATGGTGTGCCTGGGTTCAAAACTATTTTGTGTGTGTGTATGTGTGCGTGTGTGTGTGTTTGAGTTGGATTTAATCTCTTTTGGGTTTTCAGAACTTCTTGGATCTGTAAATTGATATTTTCCTCAAAATTTTTATGAGATTTCATCCACTTTTTCCTCATTAGTTTATTGACCCACTATGTTCTTGAGTACCTTGTTTTTGTCATTTGAAAACATTTTATTGATCTGATTTCAATATTACGATATACTGCTCTATGCTTCCAATCTGCAGTTTAGTTCTTCTGTGTAACTTTTGTCCTGAGTATAGGAAGGCGCTGTGGAAAAACGACAGCTTTTCGCCCAACTGAAGTGGATATGTCAGACCAAAGAAAAACTCAGACAAGTCCAGCATGGTGAATAATGAGCATTTATTTAGGGGGCTTATGTGGGGTTCTCATCCTCAGAAGCGGGAAGGGAGACAACATTTTCTGAGTTCAATTGTCTATGCTCCCTGCAAAACAAGGGGGGTCTTTTATAAAGCATGTCCCCTTAGAGATGGGAAAGGCAGATAAGGGGCAGCAGGACTTATAAGGAACGTATTGTTACAAGATTTATTGATCACTCACCAGTTCAGGAACAATTCCCCAAGTTTGCCTTTTTAACTACTCGGGGATGCTGCTTCAATGTGGGGAGGAGGAAAGAGCAGGAAGGATTGGGGAGAAAATGCCAAGTCATATATGCCACACTTTTCATTTCAGCTATTTTTACTTTCCACTTTGGATCATCTTGAAATACATTTCTATAAACTTCTTTATTTATTTATATGGTTCACACTTTCTTGCTTTGTCTTCTTTTTAGTATTTTTATATATACTTTATTTTATGACTGATATAGAGAGTTTGGATTATGTTTTTTTCCTTTAAAGATTATTCCGTTTTGCTCTGGTGCACAATGAATTAGTGGCAGTGCCTTTTCAGTTTCTCTGGTGTCATTTTATTCTTTGATAAAGAAGATCTATTTGATTTTGTCCTTAATCCTAGGGTATGGCTTCTACTCCAAGTTAGGGCCCTTACTTTTAATGTATAGCTTTTTTTCTCAACTTCGTGTCTGAGTCAATCAGAGATATTTTTCCTTATGGTGGGGTCATGACTCCAACTTCTCCCATCACTTCATGGTCTCTGTAGTTGTTCTGTTCTGTACCAGGGTCTCTTGACTATGC
Source organism: Cabassous unicinctus (assembly GCA_029593785.1). Classification (NCBI taxonomy): domain Eukaryota; kingdom Metazoa; phylum Chordata; class Mammalia; order Cingulata; family Chlamyphoridae; genus Cabassous; species Cabassous unicinctus. The sequence continues at coordinate 3,721 of JAQZBX010017346.1, read as the reverse complement.
CTGTAAGTCCCCCTGCACATATGCAGCTCAGTCTTCAGACTAAGACCTACAGGGAATCCCCACACAAGCATTTGGAGCACCTGCTCTGAATTCCCTGTCTTGAATGTTCCACTTTTCCAGCTGCTGTCTTTTCAGTTCTGAAAGACCAGACCTTTATACTCTGCTTTCACTCTTTACTTTCCTGCTGAGCAGTCTATAAAGACAGGGTAAGCATAATGCTCTACTCACATGATTCCAGAATCTCAAGAATAACTGATCTGTGCTGTACATTTTCCAAAGCCAGAAAGTACATGCATGTACATTTATCCATGTTTAGAGTTTTTTATGATGTCATGGTTATTCTCATGCCATTTACTCTGTTTTTGTGTGAGGTCATGATTTTTCTCATGCCACTTGCACTGTCAGGGCCAAAGCCAAAATCTGACCAGATTTTTAAATCTCCTCTGAGATTTAAAAGTTTTATCTTTTATCTCATAACATCTTTTTCCTGTTTTTGTCTGTCTTTTTTCTCTCAAATAATTCTTTTATGAAGTTAATCAAAGTATCATTCTGTAGTTCTATTTCTTTCATTTGTTTGATAAATGTAATTCATGTTTTGGCTTTCTAATTAATTTGTGTTACTTTTGTTTCATCACTTTTATTTCCCCTACTTTTTTAGATTGAATTCATTGTTCTTTCTCTAGGACCTTCATGTAACCATATCATTTATTATTTGTTTCCTGTTTATCAATACAAGAACTTAATGTTTCCATTATTCATCTGAAAGCCATTTTACCTTTATCTTATATTTAGTGATATGCAAATTTATATTGTAATCCAGTATATAAAGAGTGTATAATCAAAATTTTACTTCCTATTTGACCAAGGATAACGTAAGATTATGTTTTTAACATTAGTTTTCATAATTTTCAAATTGAACAGTCTTTCAGTTTTTATATTTTGAATATTAATTTTAAATTAAATTACAGTTTTGTTGGAAAATGTTGCTCCTTTATATTAAACTTTGGAAATTTATTGAAATATATGGATTATTTGTAGCCAATTTCTATAAATGATCCATAGATGCATAAAAAGTAAAATGTTGATATAGAATTTTAGCCTTATGAATTATGTTATTCAGACATTAAAATTCAGAAATGTGTTTTACTTGTTGGATTAATTTCATACTAGATGATCTATGTTCAAAAATGCCACTGCATTTAATCATTTATTCAGTAAATATTTTGTTGAATACATGCAATATACCAGGCACTACTTTATAGCAAAGAATAAAATATCTTTGTTTTCTTGGGGTTTGTATTCTAGCTGTGAGAAACAGAAGAGAAAAAAAACAACAGAATAAGTGATATACCATGTTAGAATGTGGAAAGTACTATTTAAAAATAGAAATGAAATATAAGACTGGATAATGGATACATTCTTGAACAAGAGCATGAGGAAGAAAAAGGAAATAGGGTGGTCAGGGCAGACCTCAATATAAAAGTTTGCATTTGATCAAAGACTTGAAGAAGAGAAGGTTTAGTCATACAGGTACATGGGAAGAAGGTGTTCTAGAACAGTGCAGAGACCCTGTGCAGTGGGTGGACTGTGCAGGTGAGGGACAGTAAGGATATCTACCAACAAGAGTGATTGGAGCAACACTATAGCATGGAAGAGGGGAATAAATTATGAAATACATGTGTGTTGAGAATGATAAATGCTATGGGGAAAAGCTAAGTGGAGGGTGTGTGTGGAGACAGTTGGACTTGTTCTCTTAAAAATAATTTTCATAGAATTTTCACTGATGAGGTCACATTTGAGGAACCTGAAAGAAGTGAAGTAGAGAGCCATAAAAACACCTGGAGGAAATGAGTCTTAGGTATTGGAATAGTAAAAACTAAGTTCCATAAAATTAGTTACTTGTATCCTTTTATCTTAATGATTTACTTTACTATATCTTTATTAAAAATTGTATAAGAAATATCTTATATTGGAATTTGGATTTTGATTCAATCTCATAATACTTGTCTTTTTAGAGGAATTTATTCCACTTAATAAATATAAACTTAGACTTACTCTAATATTATGTTTATCACATTAATATTTCTACTTTCTAATTACTGCCCCTTTCTTATTTGTGGTCTAGACTATTTCTAGAAAGCTGCATTATCCACCCACTCCACTACGTGAAAATTTGCAAAATCCTAACTTATTTTATACTACTGTCTCTAATTATCAGTTAATATTCTTTAGTCTATTCTTAAATAGAACTCTGTTTTTAAGTATAGATATGAGTGAGTATGAATCTACATGATATTAACCAGTCAATTTCATTCCATTTATTTTATTTTATTTTCAATACATATTTTGTTTTGGGGAATTTCTTAACTATTTTTTGAAATAAAACTAGTTAAGAAAAATAATCTTTGCTTTTCTTTTCCAGTGATATAAAAGTTACCTTAAACTGAACAAAATGATTATCTTACATTTTATAGCCTAATCATAGCAAACATGTTTTAAAGTCAGTGCTTTTCTCAGCATATTAAAAAAGAAAATATTATCTGTCAAATTTCAGAAACAATATTTACTGCTGAGGACATAGTCCCAAACATTGCAGAGCTGATCATCTCTAACAGAGAGAGCAAGAGCCTTAAGATAGTCAGGTAAGAGAAAGACAAAGGGTGGCAAAGAAATTCATGACTGATTTTGGAAAGTTGGTCTTTCCTGGGGTCTAAAGGAGGGTGCAGAGAAAGCAGCTAGAAAAGAGACTGGAAGATATATAGAGACAAATATAAGGAGCATGCTGAGAATAGATATGGACATTTTAGCATAATTTGTACAAATAAAGTATATCCCTCAACTTATGCAAATAAAGTGTGACATGGTTTTTCTCCTAGAAACAGAACAGCAAGATAGCATTAATAATTTTAAAAGAACAACAAATACATCATTTCATTAATATTAAATATAAAAGTGTTCAAGTTACTCTAAGTTATCAATAGAAGATATGAATAAGAATATATATTCAATGCAACTGCAGAAAAACAAAACACATACAAATTAGAAACAGGATAAATAGAAATAAGGTAGAAAATCATGATGTTTTACATAATTATTTAAAAATAAGCATTATATTTAGAATGAAAAAATAAAAATGCCAGGTAGAAAAAGAAATTCAGAAAATATGACTGTTTTTAATAATTCTCAATGATGTTCATGAAAAAATTTTCACTGTAAGCTATCTTACTCAGACACTATGATTGGAAGGGGAAACCCGTATATAGCCTTAATAAACAGTAGTGAGTGAATAGACAGTAGCCTTTATATATCCCTACAATAATGACACAGAATTATATAAGATATCCAGTGCATTAGAACAGTTTATAATGTAAAATATTGCATTATACAAGGAAGCTTACAGTACTCACACCACTGTCATATACATAAGAGAAAATTCACACACATATATACACACACAAATCTCATCATATTAGCTACTTTTAGTCACTCCCAAGACTGAGACTGATTTCTCTTTACAGGAGTTTTGTTTTTGATATATGACATATGAGAACTTCCTACCCAGTTGACTCCAATTATGTAAAGTTGTATATATAATATAACTGTTTACTCATATTTCCCTATCTGAATCCTTTAGAAAAGACATCATTTGAAAAGAAATATATCTGTAAATCACTATACCATATTTAATATATACATAAAAATGTTTGGAAAAGCACTATAG
>JAQZBX010017345.1:0-35800 GCA_029593785.1 Cabassous unicinctus | reverse complement strand
AAAAAAAAATATTTTTTTAACTTTTTTCCCCATTTTTTGAATAACCCAATCCTTTAATTTTATTTTATTTTTAGATTTTTCAAAAATTTTTCATGTATTTTATTTCTTACATTTTTGACATCATTATTATTTCATTTTCCTATTAATTGTATTTGGCTATTGTATTGCCTTCATCTTTAAAGAAGCTTTGGATCACACAAGGGTTACAACTATGGCAGGAGAGGATCATTGGTGGGGGGTGTCAGGGATGGGGGCTGCATGGGAGGAAGTTCACCTGAACATACCTAAAAGGTATATAAAATTGTTCAATGGTCACAGTGGGTGGAAAATCACTCAATAAATGAGAGAATACTGAATTCCCATCCTGGAGAGCTCTGCCACATTCTCCAAGGGAGCAGCAGCCACCCCCCAAGTGCAGAAGTGCAGGGGCAGTGTCCTGCAACGGAGGAGGATCCACTGATGGGCTCTTGTTATTGATGACTAGCTTTGTGCGTCTTTGCTCTTGAAATTGAAACTTAGGCTATTGTTATGGGGTGCCTAAATTTTGCCTCCTGAGATCTTCCCTGTTGCTCAAGTGTGGCCTCTCTCTAAGCCAAACTCAGAATATGAATGCCTTACCTTTCTTCCAGCATGGGACATGACTCCCGGGGATGAGATTCCCTGGCAATGAGGGATAACTAACAAGTGCTAATGGGCAATACAATTGGGAAAAGACCTCGAATAAAAAGGGGAAAAAGTAAAGACAAATGAGTTCAGATGGCTAAGAGACTTCAAAATGTATCGGGTTGTCATCCCAGAGGTTACGCTTATGCACATCTCAGTAGGACTTCATAGGCTTCCAATGTGGATTTCACCCCAAATAGAGGGGCTCCTGAGGGCTCTGGAGACACCCAGATCCTATATCAGGGCAGACAGCCCCAGAGTTTGGTGCCTCGTCAGTGGGCCCTACTTTGGAATCCTTGCTCCTAAGTGTGAGAGAGTTGGACTCGAATATGTCTTCCCTGCACATGGTCCTTCTGCCCGTTCTATTCAAACCTATATGTGGTGCTGGAGTTCGTAGGTGTACTCCCAGAAACTGGAACCTCTGGCATGCCCATGTGCCAGCTGTGCCTGGAATCTCGGTGGAGCTTCAACTCCTACTCTATAGCTCAATGGACTCACCCAAGTCACCTGGCAAGGAGACGATGATGGACAATGGCCATCCCAGGAATGGAGAGAGTCTGCAGCTGCAGGCAGGATATTCCTATCCATCTTATCCATGGGATATAAGCCCCCTCTCACTTGGAGGTGGAGGGGGCATCATCATCCCAGACTCCTCAGGAATACGGAAAGAGCTATGGACTAGAGTGGACCTACTGGTATTCTGTTATAGACATATTGTGTCAAGCAATGGAAAAATTACAACATTAATGTGGAACCAGTGGCCACTGGACACTTTGGGGGCTGATGGAGTTCAAATAAAAGGCCATGACAACTGACAGAAAGTAGGCTGCCTTGGAATGTGGGAGACAGGGTGGAAATTAGGATACAGGCTCCTTTAGTCTCAAGAAACTGAGATAAGATCTGAGAGGAGACAGGTGGGGAGACATCCTGAGCTTCAAAGAGCATAACATGTATATGTTAGATAAGGATTTACAAGATCTGCTACTAAAGATTTACAAGGTCTGTTACATGCAGGAATGTAAAGAGAACTTAGCCATTAACCCTCAAAACTTGCAGATTTTAGTAAAATGTAAACTGTCATGTATCTATTGCCTTTGCACATGCGCACACGTATTTTCTTTGTTCTAAAGCCAAATAAAAGCCACAGTTTATTATGTGGTGGGGCTCTTCTTCTCCCTGTGGACAGAGAGTCCCCTGATCCCAGTTATTTCTTCTCTTTTTCTCTTTCTTTCTCACCCGCGGCACTGTTTTCACGGACCCAGTTCCTGAACGTCAACAGTGGGCAGAGAGAGGGAAAAGCAGTTGTAAAGCTTTTTCGGGACTTGGGAATTATCCTGAATGACATTGCAATGACAGATATAGGCCATTTTATATCATCATATAACATGCAGAACTGTGCGGGAGAGTGTGTGGTCTACAATGTGAACTATGGTCCATGCTCAACAGCAAAGCCCTAAGATGTGTATATCTATTGCAGGTGATGTGCCACACTAATGAAGGATGTTTATGTGAGAGGTTGTGGAAAGTGTGGGAGGTGGGGCATATGGGAATCCCTATAATTTTTGTGTAACATTTATGTAATCTAAGTATCTTTTAAAAATTTTTTAAAAAATTATTATTAAAAAAATCTTTCATATTTAGGTTTTTGATCCATTTTTGTGTTAAATTTTGATAATCATGTTTTCTGTTCATTTTAAAAATGCTGGTGGAATTTTTTATGGAGATTGCATTGAATTTGTATATTAATTTGGATGGAAATGACATCTTAATAGTATTTAGACCCTTGTATGAAGTTATGCATGTTTGCCTAGCTTCACAACTATTACTATACACTTAATGTTTATATATGTTCATGTATAAATGAAATAATAATAATAATAAGGTGGTTTGAGGGAAAATACACAAAATGTAAGATACTTTGGTTAGTAATAATATATTGAAGATGCTCTTTCATCATTAGTTAAAAATGTATCACAACAATGCAAAGTATTGGTGGTAGGATGAAGTATGAGAGCCCTGTATGATATGTATGTTTTGTGAATTCACAACTATTACTGTACACTCATTGTTTCTGTATGTTTAAATATAAGTGATATACTTCAATAAATTTAAAAAATATATAGAAAACATGTTTTACTTATTGAGTACCCTCTTCCACACATGTATAACTCTTATGGATGTAAATTCTCTTTTATTCAAAATTCCTTGTTTCTCAAAATTCCTTGTTTAATTATTTTAAGTGTTGGAGAATAGACCCAACATGCAGTTTAGAGCCATCTACCTTTTATAAATGTTGAGTCTAATCATAGAATATGCTGTATATATGATAAACTATTTGTTTCAAAGTGTTCACATCTAAGGTTTTTAGGTAAATTTGAATGTATATTTTAAAAGTCTGTGTGTGTGCATATCTATATCTATATCTATCTATCTATCTATCTATCTATATATATATATATATAAAGTATTTACAATTTGGAAAAAGTAATGAGTGAGCTCAGTTCTTTCCAAAAATTAACAAATGTGCATTATTCTCCACATAAACTGCTTGTTTAAGGTAAAATTAGTAACTTTGTTTTAGTGTAGCATAGAATGTGGATACAGAGAAAGGAATATGAAATATCATTTCCATGAAGCATGTAACTTATTTATTACTAGTAAAATAAATGGAAAAAAAAGATTAGACCATGGTCATATTTTACAGATATAATTCATTTCCTTCAAATAATAACATTATCTGATAAAAGTTATGCTTGTATTAATTTAATCATCATTTCAATAAAGTCTTTTTTCACACACAAGATATTTGGCTCCTTAAGTTAATTTAGCCAATGACAATTATCTAAACTAGTGATTTTGTTGGTAGCACTAAGATTTAATGTGTATACACAAATTAGATAATTAGACTATTAGTGACTGGTTACTGTCAAAACTGCAAGTTGAATTATTGATCTTTGAAATCACCTTCCAGAGATAGAGATGTGTCCTAATCCTTCTCCCCCAGGAAAGTGAAGTGATGTCATATATCTACTCATTGATTCCACTAAATCAACAATTTCTTATTTTGTGAATCTTCAAATGCACTACATATCTATTATTTTTTGGGGAAAAAAAGATTTGAAAACATGCACTTTATTTTCTTTTCTTTTTTTTGCCTGTCATTTTCTGGGATAAAATACAGAAAATGTTTATTTTTTACTTAATTGGAGCCCAATGTTTCTCTGTACTATAATTATTAAAAATAGTTGTATCAAATTGTTATTAGTTTGCAAATTAATTCTTTGGGATATTAATTTTAATATGCACACAGATTGTATTCAATATTTGAATGATACTCTTATTTTGGAACCTTTCCATAAAGCAATAATGTCAATGAACTACTTGACCTAGTAACAATAGTCTCTATCATAAAATCTTCAATATTAGACTTACTGTTAATGACCAATTGATTCAAAATAACTGGCTCTTATAAGCAATTTGGTCAACTAGAAAGAAAATTCTTTAGAGAGGCAGCAGTCCAAAAATTAATTGATACATTTATGAAAAGAATAAAATCATTAATTTATTTGAATATTTTTATGTTATTGATAAAATACATGTATAATAGATGTTACTTAGCCTAGAATTCAGTTTTGCTATTGGTTTAAAAAATTATATTCCTTGATGGCAACAAAGTAAGAAGCACTAATAACAAGTTCATCCTACAGGATAACTAATAATCAGCCAGGATCCATCTGGATCAACACTTTGGGGACTCCAGAGACCAGAAGATCACAGTGCACTATCCAGGGCAGAATAGGAAGTAGAGAATGACCTTCTGGAGGTGATCATATTATTCCACTTTCAGATGCAGTTGTCCATCCCCCACTGATGAGAGGGGCAGCCTCTGGATCCACTCCCCTGATGGAAACAGAGGCTCTCTATCCCAAATTCAGGAGAGAAATGGCCTGGGACCAACTACAGATGGTGATTGGCAAAGTCAACTACCTTGATTCTAATCTGTAGCACAGCTGAGGTTTAAACATGCCCAAACCTCTAAGAAGTCAGCAGCATTTGTGTGGTCCCCATCACTGACAGTAGAGGAAGCAGGGGTGGCAGATATATAAAAAGATAGAAAAATAGTCCAGCAGGGACTTAGGGATTTGTATGACAATATAAAATGCACAAACATATGCATTTTAGGCATCCCAAAGGGAGAATAGAAGGGAAGGGAGGAAGAAGAAGTGTTGGAAGAAATAATGGCTGAAAATTTCCCAACTCCTTTGAGGGATGAAAACAAACATTCCAAGGAATTGCAGCACACCACAAACAGCACAAATCCTAACAGGCTTACCACAAGACAAATAGTTATCATTTTTCCAATGCCCAATACAAAGAGGGAATACTGAAAGAAGCAAAGGAAAGAGATCCACCACATACGAGGGAAGCTCAAGAATCTCAATAAGATTAAGTGCTGATTTCTCATCTGAAAACATGGATGCAAGAAGGTAGTGATATGAAATAGTTAAGGTGTAAAAAGGAAAAAGAAAAAAATTCCAGCCAAGAATTCTGTATCCAACAAAGCTGGCATTCAAAAATGGGAAAGAGTTCAAAATACACATATATATACAGAAATTAAGAGAATTTTTCAATAAGATATTTGTCATTTAAGAAATAACAATAGGATTTCTTCAGGTTGAAAACAGAAGAGAGAAGTTTGGAGAAAAGTGAAGAAATGAATATTATTGATTAGAATAACTGAAAAGATAAGAAGAGAAGTGAAAAAAAAAACCCATCACATATATAAACATAAATAAAATATGGCTAATGTAAGTAATGCATTAACAGTATTAACATTGACGTTAATGAATTAAACTCACCAATTCAAGAGACACAGATTGGCAAAATAAATAAGAAAATATGATCCATCTATATGCTGTCTACAAGAAACTCAACATAGACTCAGGGATACAAGGAGGTTGCAAGTGAAGGATTGGAAAATAATTTTACATGCAATCAATAATCAGAAAGGGCAAGAGTAGGGATATTAATATAAAAAAATAGACTTCAAATGAAAAATTATTTTAAGAGAGAAAGAAGGATGCTGTATATTAATAAAAGTGGCAATCTGTCAAGAAAAAGAACCATCATAATCATTTATGCACCTAACCAGGGTGTATCAAAATACATGAGGTAAATATTGGAAAACCTACGTGGAGAAATAGATGCCTCTACAATTACATCTGGGCTTTTTAAAACACCATTACCATCATTAGACAGGATATCTCCACAGAGGATTAATAAAGAAACAGAGATCATAAATAATATGTTAGAGGATCTAGACCTAATAGACATATAGAGAACATTACGCCCAAATTTGATGGGTTACACATTCTTCTTGAGTTTACATCCATCATTCTCCAAGATAGTCCACATTTTGGTGACAAAAAATCTCTCAACAAATTCAGAAAGACTGAAATTGTACAAAGTAATTTCTCTGACCACAATAGAATGAAGCTGGAAATCTACTGAAATCTCTCTGCAGAGAACCAGAATAGGCAAAAATATATTGTAGATGAACAATGCTCTGAGACAATCAATGGGTCAAGAAGGAAATTTCAAAAGAAACAAGGAACTGCTTTTTACTGAATGAAAATGACAACACAACATATAGAAACCTAGGGGATGCAGCAAAAGCAGTGCTGAGAGGGAAATGTATAGCCTTAAATGCCAATAGTAAAAAAAGAAAGCTAAAATCAAAGACCTAACTGCATACTTGGAGATTTTAGAGAAAGAACAACAAAACAATCACAAAGCACATAGAAAGAAGGAAAAAATAAAGATTAGAGCAGAGCTAAATGGAATTAAGAATTAGAAAGCACTACAAAAAATTAATAAAACCAAAAGCTGGTTCTTTGTGAATATTAATAAAATTGACAAATCCTAAGCTAGAATAACAAATAAAAAAAGAGAAGATGAAAATACATAAAAATAGAAGAAATGAGGAGGGGGATATCACCACAGATGCCACAGAAATAAAGACTATCATAGAGGAAACTTTGAATAATTGTATGCCAACAAGATGGATAATTAGATGAATTGGACAAAATTCTAGAAACACACAAGCAGCCTACACTGATGAGAGAAGAAATTGTGGAACTCAACAGACCAATCAGAAATGAGATTGAATCAGTCATCAAAATCCTCCCAACTAAGAAAAGCCCTGGAACAAATAGCTTCATAGGTGAATTCGACCAATAATTCCAGAAAGTACTAACACCTCTCCTGTTTATTTCATTCTATGATGCAACTTCACCCTAATTCCAAAGCCACACAAAGATGTCACAAAAAGGAAAGCTATAGACCAATCTCTCTTAGAAACCTAGATGTTAAATCCTCAAAAAAAAAAAAGAAAAGATACTTGCTAGACATATTCAGCAACCTATCAAATGAATTTTACATTATGACCAATGGGATGCATGCCTTAATTGCAAGGATGGTTCAACATAAGAAAATCAATTAATGTAATATATTAACAGATCCAAAAAATCACATAATAATTTTTATTGATGCAGGAAATCATTTGACAAAATACAGCTGCCTGTGAAAACACTTTTTCACTGCCTGTGTTTTCACTGCAGTTTTTCACTGCCTGTGAAAACACTTCAAAAGTTAGTAATTGAAGGACTCTTCATCAACGTGAGAAATAGTATATATGGAAAACCCACAGGTAATATCATATTCAATGGTAAAATGCTAAAAGCTTTCCTTCTTAGATCTAGAACAAGCAAGGATGTCCACTCTTACTGCTCTTGTTTAACATTGTGTGAGAAGTACTTGCTTAAGCACTTAAGCAAAAAATAAATAAATATATAGCATTCCAAATTGTAAAGGAAGAAATAAAAATTTTGCTATTTGCAGTTGACATGATCCTATATATAAAAAACCCTGAAAAATCTACAACAAAGCTTCTAGTGCTGATAAATGAGTTCAGTAAAATGGCATGATATAATAGAAAGTGAAAAAAAAAATTATTAGTATTTCTGTATAACAATAATGAGCAACCTGAGGAAGAATACAAGAAAAATTCAATTTACAAAAGCAAATAAAATAATCAATTATCTAGGAATAAAGTTAACTAAAGTTGGAAAGGACTTGTATGCAGAAAACTACACACCATTGTTCAGGGTAATCAAAGATGACCTAAATAAATGGAAGAATATTCCCTGTTCATGGATAGGAAAAATACACATCATTAAGTTGTCTATCCTACCCAAATTTATTTAGTGATTTTAAAAATCCCCCTAAAAATTACAACAGCATTTTTTTTCTGAATTGGAAAAGCTAACTATGAAATTTATTTGGAAGGGCAAGGGGCCCTAAATAGCCAAAAACATATTGAAAATCACGCTACCAACTTTAAAACATACCCCAAAACTACAGTGGTCAAATATGCATTTTATTGGCACAAAGATATGCAGAGGTGCCAATGGAACTGAACTGAGTGTTTTGTTAATGATCCTCACAGATATGATCAACTGATATTTTACAAGGCCACTAACCCCAGTCAACTGGGAGAGAATGGCCTCTTCAACAAATGGTGCTTGGAGAACTGGATATCCATATTCAAAAGAATGAGAAAGGATTATAATCATATGCCTTATACAAAAATTAACGCAAGATGGATCACAGGTCTAAATTTAAGAGCAAAGTTTATAAAGCTCCTGGATGTAAATGGAAGGAAACATTTATGAGATCTTGTAGTAGTATATGGTTTCATAAATTTTACATCCAAAGGTTCAACAATAAAATTTAAAAAAATAGATAAGTAGGATCTCCTCAAAATTAAAAACATCTGTGTTTCAAAAGAGTTTGTCAAGAAAATGAAAAAGTAGCCTACTCAATAGGAGAAAATATTTGAGAACCATCTATCTAATAGTAGCCTAATATTCAGCATATATAAAGAAATCCTATATCTTTACAGTAAAAAGACAAACAACCCATTTAATAGTATTCTCCAAAGAAGAAATACAAATGGCTAAAACACCAATAAAAAGATGGTCAACATCGCTAGCTATTAGGGAAATTCAAACCAAAACTACAATGAGATATTATCTTACAGGCATTAGACTGGCAGCTATTAAAAAAACAGAGGGCTATAAGTTTTAGAGAGGATATGGAGGAAATGGAACATTTACCCACTGTGAGTGGGAATGTAGAATGGAGGACAGTTTGGTGGTTCATCAGAAAGCTAAATATAAAACTGCCATATGATCCAGCAATCCCACTCCTGGGTACATGCCCAGAAGAATGGAAAGCATGTACACGAACAGATATATGCACACCAATGTTCATATCAGCATTATTCACTATTGTCAAAAGTTGGAATCAACCCAAGTGTCCATAAACAGATGAATGGAGAAGCAAACAATGGAATATTACTCAGCTGTAAGAAGGAATGATGTATTAACATGGGGAAGGACATGGATGAATCTTGAAGACTGTATGCTGAGTGAATAAGCCAGGCACTGAAGGACAAATATTATATGACCTCACTGATATGAAATAAGCAAATTGAGCAGACTCCCAGAGTTAGAGTCTGTAAGATAGGTTAAAAGGAGACAGAAATGGAGTAGAAGGTGGTGAGGTGATGCACATATGGATAAACTCTATGATAAGGTGGAAAAGTGTAGTTGTGCAGTGGATGAGTATGACAGTGGTACAGTAATGTGATTAGGCTCAGAGGTGCTCATCTTTTAGGAGAAATATATTGGAGGGGTTTGGTTGGGCTATCCATGGAACTGAGGGTAGGATCAGGGGAAGGAGCAATTGAACTCTGGGGATTTGCAAGTCTGTAGTTTAAACTACAATACTGGGAATATTCTTTTGACAAATATGGCGAGGGAGGGGCACTGGTGTAGGGTGTTGGATGTGGGGGGTATATAGGACAGGGTGAAATTGGGGGAGGCCTCTATGGAATATGTAAGTGTTCATCTTTTCATAGTGTGTTATATCAGTGTGTGGAGACCTTCACAGTAAACACGAAAATGTCAAACTCCCATACTAGGGAGTTCTGCTATGTTTTCAGTTAGAGGGACAAGAATCCCCCGAGAACATAGGCAGGGCCTAATAAAAGAAGACAGACCAGCATGTCAAGCCTTCATTATTATTCCTAGTAACTATGAATCTTGTTATTCAAAAAATTAAAATTACAGATTACCATAGGTTCTGAGGGGAGGGAGAGGGAATAATAGACTAGAGAAAATGTAGGGAATATTTAGGACATTAGAATTGCTTGGCATGATTCTTGCAATAATGAAAACAGGCCACTTCAAATTTTGTCAAAATCTATAAAAGTGTATGACACAAGATGTAAACCATAATGTCAACAATTGACCATGATTAGTATGAATGCTTCAATATTTCTACATCAATTGTAACAAATGTATCATTGGCATGTAAAATGTTATTAATAAGTAAAGTGTGAAAGGTAGAGGGTGTTGGGTATATGGGAATGACCTGTGTGCTCTATGTGACTTTTCTGTATCCTAAAGCTTCATGGAAGTTTAAATGAAAAAAAAAAAATGACACTGTGTAAATATGTTGAAGGAAATGTCGCTGTACATACAAGACAACACAACTTACAGAGATGAAAGTCACAATATCTATTTTTTAAATTATTTAAGATACTTTTTTTGTATTTTATTGGTTATTTTTTAAATTATTTTTCATTGTGCTATGAATTTTATTCAGTTATTTGTTGGCTTCATATTTTGAGAGGTTTTGGATCATGAAGGGTCACAGGATGGAAGGGAGCATCACTGGTGCGGGATGTTAATGATGAGGGATGCATGAGAAGGAGTTCACATGGGGCATGCCTCTAAGTTTTCTGAAAATGTTCAATTGTTCATGGGATATTGTCTCGGTGGGTGAAATCCACACAGTCACCAAGAGAATATTGAATTCTCATCCTGGGGAGTTGTGCTACATTTTGTAAAAAGACAGTAAGAACCCCCAAGGGCAAGGGCAATGTCTAGAGAAGAAAGTCAGACAATTTTTCCAGGCACTTGACCTTTTGATTGTACTTATGATCCTTTTCTTGTGAAATTGAAACTTAGCTTAGTATTAAATACTGTCTAAGGGTTACCAACTGAAAGCCTCCTTGTTTCTCAAATGTGGCCTCTTTCTAAGACAAACTCACCATATAAATTCACTACCACTCCCCAGACATTGGACATGACTCCCAGGGGTGAGCCATCCTGGATTAAGGGATTATTAGCAAGTACCATCTAGCAATGCATCCGGAAAACAACCTTGACCAAAAGAGGAAATGATAAATACAAATGTATTTTTATGGCCAAGAGATTTCAAAGTGAGTCAGGAGTTCATACAGAGTTGACTTATGCAAGTCTCAGTAGGATCTCATTGACCCTCACAGTACACAGTGCCTCAAATAGTGAGCCTCCAGAGGGCTCTACACATATCCAGAAATTATAAGCAGAGCAGACAGCATCTTGTCAGTTCGCTTTACTTTGGAATTTATGCACCCCAGTGTAATAGAGTTAGACTCATTTATATGCTCTCTACACATGCCTCTTGTGCCCATTTTATCTGAAAATATATTTAGCATTATACTTGATAAATATATGTCCCAGAAACTTAAACTCTTTGGTCTGTCCATTTACCAGTTGAGCCCTGAATTTCATCAGAGTTGCCATAACTCTTTTTCTATTCATTGGACTCACTGAGGACAGCCAACCAAGAGATAATTATGGGCAATGCCCAACCGAATGAACAGAGTATCTGCCACTGCAAGCAAGATAGTTTCATTCATCTGCCTTTTGGGATCTAAGCCCCCTCTCAGTTAGAAGCAGAGTAGGCCTTACCATACTTAAATCCTCAATGTTGGGGAATTATCCATTGACTAAAGTAGAATTATTATTATTCTACTAAAGACTTATTATTATTCTGACAATGGAAGGACTGTTATCAGTTAGTAGTGCCTACTACCAACATTCAAAGAAGAATTAATGTAAAGGTAGTGTCCCCCAGAGGTTTTGTGGGATGTTAGAGGGAATAATATGTGTAATATGGAACATTTTCAGGACATTGGATTTGTCTAGCATGACATTGCAGTGATGGCTGCAGGTCATAGAATATTTTGTGATTAGTTACTTAATTGTGTAGGATAGAGTGTAAAGTATGATATAAACTGTAGTCCATGATTAGTAGTAATGCTTCAATATAGGTTAATCAATTGTAGCAAATGTGCCACACAAATTGAAAGCTTTTGTTGGTGTGGGAAATTAAGGGAGGAGGAGGTAATAGGGCATATGGAATCTCTTCTCTATTTATGTAACATTTATGTAATCTAAAGCTTCTTTAAAAATAAAAATATTTAATATATAATGATTATGGATAGTAAGAAGACACTGAACACAAAGAAGAATTTGAAAGCTTGTAAAAAAATGTAATGTCTCTAACTTTTCTTCAATACAAGACTGTCATCTTTGGATAAAATAAGTGGACAAAGGCTCAATAAGGAAACAGAACATGAATAATATGATAAATGAAGCAGACCTCACAGACATATATAGAATGTTGCAACCAAAAACAACAGGATATACATTTTTTCAAGTGCCCATGGAACTTCCTCGAAGAGAGACCCTATATTGGGTCAAAATACAAATCTCAATAAATTTAAAAAGATTGAAATTTTGCAAAAGACTATCTATGATCAAAACTGAATGAAGATGGAACTCAACAGTTGTAGAAAGGGAAAACTCACAAATACATAGAGGATAAGCAACACACTCTTAAAAATCAGTGAGTCAAAGAAGAAATAAAAAGATGAATCGGGGCAAGTAGGTGTGGCTCAAGTGATTGAGCTCCTGCCTACCACATGGGAGGACCTGGATTCAGTTCCTGGTGCCTCCTAAGAAGATAAGCAAGACAGTGAGCTGACCCAATGGACTAGCATAGCATACTGATGCAACAAGATCATGCAGCAAGAGACACAAGGAGGAAAAACCTAATGAGAGCCACAACAAAGCAGGGAGTGGAGGTGGCTCAAGCGATTAGGCACCTCCCTCCTATATTGGAGGTCCTGGGTTCGTTTCCCATTACGTACTAAAAAAAAAGAATACAAGCACACGCAGTGAGCATGAAAAATTCGGGGGTGGGGAGGGAATAAATAAATAAAATAAAACATTTGAAAAAAGAATCGGTAATTATCTTGAGAGGAATGAAAATGAGACACAACAGATCAAAACCTATGGGATGCAGTGATGGTAGCATTGAGAGAGAAATTTACATTTTTTTACATTAAAAAAGAAGGAAAAGCTAAGATCAAAGACTTAACTGAACAGTAGCAGCTACTAGAGAGAGAACAGTAACCTAATCCCAAAATAAGAAGGAGGAAAGAAATAGCAAAGATTAGAGCAGATATAAATGAAATTGAGAACAAAATATAGAAAAAAATAAAAAAAAACAGAAGTTGGTTCTCTGAAAAAAGCAATAAAATTGACAATCTTTTAGCTAGACTGACAGAGAAAAAAGAGATAAGATTCAAATAAATAAAATCAGAAATGATGGGGGAGATAATTAATGAGCACACAGAAATAAAAGTGATCATAAAAGGATAATATAAACAATTAGAGGCCAACAAACTAGACAATGTAGAAGAAATGGGAAAATTCCTAGAAATAAATGCACAACCAACACTGAACTTGGAAGAAATAGAAGACCCCAACAAACCAATCACAAGTAAGAAGAATGAAATAGTCTTCAATAACCTCCCAAAGATGAAAATCAAAGGAAAAGGTGGCACCAAAGGTGACTACTACCAACATTCAAAGAAGAATTAACATCAAGCTATCTGAAACTCTTCCAAAAAACAGAACAGGAAAAAATGCTACCAAACTTATTCTATAAATCCAACATCGCCCTAATAACCAAGCCAGATAAAGATAACGTGATAAAAGAAAATTACAGACAAATTTCTCTAATGTTTATAGTTTCAAAAATCCTCAACAAAACATGTCTTAATAGAATCCAAAACATATTAAAAAATATGCATCATGATTAAGTGGATTTTAACCCAGGTACACAAGGGTGGTTCAATGCAAAAATATCCTTCAATGTAAAATATCACATTACTAAATTTAGGAAAACAAATTACAAGATCATCTCCATTGATGCACACAAAACATTTGACAAAAACACATCCATTCTTGAAGAAAACACTCCTAAAGATAGGAAGAGAAGGAAGCTATCTCAACATGATTAATTGCATATATGAAAATCCCACAGCTGACCTAGAACTCAATTGAGAACGACTCAAATCTTTCCTGATGATAGTAGGAACAAGACAAGGATGCTATCAAAACCGTTATTCAATATTGTGCTAGAAGATCTAGCTAGAACAGCTAAACAAGACAGATGAATAAAAGGCAACCAAATAGGAAAGGAAGAAATAAAACTTTCCCTATTTGTTGATGACATAATCCTATACCTAGAAAATCCTGAAAAATTCACAATAAAGCTACTCAAACTAAGAGACAATTTCAACAAAGTGTCAGGATACAAGATAAATATGCAAAATCATTGGTGTTTCTGTACACTACTAATGAGCAATTTGAGGAGGAAGTCAGGAAAATATTCCATTTAAAACAGAGGCTAAATGAAACTAATATATCATAATAAACTTATACAAAGATGAAAAGTACTTGTATTTAGAAAAGTACAAAACATTACAGGAAGAAACCAAGGAAGACTAAATTAAATTGAAGGGCATTCCATGTTCATGGATTAGAAGAAAAAATATTATTAAGATGTAAACTCTACCCAAACTTATCTCCAGATTCAACTCAATAAAACTTCCAACAGTCATTTCTACAGAATTGGAAAAGGTAATTAGAAACTTTATTTGGAAGGATAATAGGTCCTGAATCCTCAAAAATATCTTAAAAGAGAAGAATGAATTTGGAGGACTCACAATTTCTGTCTTCAAAGACTATTACTTATCTACATTTGTAAAAACAGCATGATACTGATATAAAGATAGATATGTTGATCCACCAATAGAATTGCAGTTCTGGAATAGATCCTCAAGTTTATAGCAATGTGATATTTGCAAAGGCTGTGAAGCCCACCCAGGTGATACAGAACTGCACATCCAACAAATTGCACAGGTTCAACTGGATATCCATACCCAAAAGAAGGAAGGAACACGCCTATCTCACACCTTATACAAAAATTAATGCAAAATGGATCAAAGGCCTAAATATAAAAGATACAACTAAAAAACTCCTCAAAGAAAATGTAGGAAAATATCTTGAACATCTTTGAATAAATGTTGGTCTCTAAAACTTACACCAAAAGCATAAGCAATGAAAAAAAAAATAGGTAAATGAGACCTCCTCAAACTTTAGCACTTCTGTGTGTCAAAGGAATTTTTAAAGAAGGTGAAAAGCCTGCCTAATCATTGGGAGAAAATATTTGGAAACCACGTATCTGATAAGGATTTGAGATCCATTTATCTAAATAATGATACAACCCAATGGCAAAAAGACTAGCAACCTAATTTAAAAATGGGCAAAAGACTTAAATAGATATTTATCTAAAGAGGAAATACATATGGACAAAAAACACATTTTGAAAAAATATTCAGCATCAGTAGCTGATAGGGAAAAGCAGATGAAAACTACTGAGATATCATTTTTTACTTTATAGAATGAGAATTAATACAAAAAAAAACCCCAGAAAACTACAAGTTTTGGAAAGGATGTGTAGAAATAAGAACACTCCTTCACTGTCAGTGGGAATGTAGAATGGTTCAGCATCATTAGCTGCTAGGGAAATGGTGCAGTCTCTGTTTGGAGGTTCCTAAATATATAACTGTAATATAAATGAGCAATCTTGTCACTAGGAATATATTCAGAAGAACTGAAAGCAAGGACACAAACTGACATCTGCACACCAATAGTCATAGCAGCATTATCTTCAAAGGCTAAAATATGGAAACAAAACAAGTGTCTATCAACTAACGAGCAGATAAAGAAAAAGTGGTATATACATACAATGGCATAATATCCAGCTATAAGAAAAAAATGAAACTGAGGTGCATATGACAACATGGATGATCCCTGAGGACATTATGTTGAGCGAAATATGTCAGATCCAAAAGGACACGTCTGATCTCACTAATATGAACTAATATGGTGAGTAAATGCACAGAGGTAAACTCTAGAATATAGGTTACTAGGAAATTAAATGCTGGTTGAGAATGGGAGCTGATGTTTAATGTATGTAGTATTTTTAAAAAGGTTAATTTAAATGTGTGGAAATGGATAGAATTGACAGTAGCACATTATAGTGGGTACAACTAACATTTATAAATGTGATTGTAGCTGAAAGGGGTAGTCTGGGAATATAATATTTCAAATGAAAGGTAGCTAGAGAATTATGTAAGGACTGTATAACAGTGATTTTGTTGGTGGATGATGATTGTGGTTAATAATATAATTAAGGTATATTCTTTTACAAAGTTTTAAGAAATTTCTATTTTGATTGAAGAAATGCATCATTTAAATTAGAAACTTAATAGAAAATAAGAAGAGTTAATATTAACTAATCAATCATTTGTGGAAAAAGCAATAAAATGAAGAAAGGGCTCAAACCAGTGATTATAATGAATGCCTACCAAAGTACAAATTAAAAGGGAAAATAGAAAACATAAAACAAGGGAGGAAATATGATAAAACATCCATTGAACAACAATAAACTATGATAAAAAGGAAAAACAAAACACTGTGATCACCAAAATGTAAAATTCAATTATGGACCAAGTAAATGAGCTCTCAAAGCAGAAGATAAAATTAGTGAGCTGAAAGATTATTCTTAAAGAATTACCTACATACCCCATAAAATGTCTTTGATTTTTAGTATTCTAACTGCATAGAAGCTAATATTTCTTAATATAATTTATTTTGGTCAGTGTTTATATAGTAAAATTAATATTTACAAAACTGAAATTTATAAATATTTTTTAACAAAAAATATGGTGATTCATGGGATAATTCCAACTAATGTAATTTATGGATTATAGATAACAGTTATTGTATTAATCTGCCAAAGGGGTACTGATGCAAAGTACCAGAAATCTGTTGGCTTTTATAAAGGTTATTTATTTGAGGTAAAAGCTTATAGTTACAAGGTGTTAGAGTCCAACTCAAGTTTTCTTTCACACCATTGTCAGTTGCCATGTATTGGAGCAAGATAGTTGCCGATAGCTCTACTTGGTCTCTCCTTCCTGTGTTTTCTCTTCTTGAAGCTCTGTGGGCCCATCTTCTTTCTGATCTCAGTGGTAGACTGGCATAGGGCTTGTCTCTCAGGGCTTCCTATATCAGTCACAGCTCACTTCTCAAGGTTAGCTGTAAGCTGTCAGTAAATGGCTTATCTCTCCCTGAGGAACCAGGATCAAAAATGATAGAGTTCTCTTTCTTCCTGTGTGTCTTCTTGAATAAGAATGCTGGCTTGGCTTCCTCATGCCGACATACATTCTGTGTGAGAGAGATCCACGTGTGGCTTGTGTGAAGGGAGAGAGCAAATCTCTTGATGTTTTATGTTCCATATTCTTAGATCAAGCTGTTGGCCTGCTTTTCGTTTCTCATATTCTACTCATTTACTCATTTGAATTAACATTTTTTTTTTCATTCTGACTTTTAAAACACTGCCTCATAATCCACAGAATTATTGCAGGGTGACTATATTTCTGCCCATTGATGCAACCACCCCCATTAAGATGAAACCTTCAATACGTGTCTCACAGTGACATCAAATTCATTATTTCTAACCCTGAACTGCCCATGTGTGTCCGCAATCACAATGAATAGGAAAATCATCTACAATTGCTCATGCCAAAAATCAATGAAATATCCTTAAATTATATTTCTGTCTCCTTCAGGGTACAAATCACTATCTCCTATCTAATCTGTCCACACAAATGTCTCTCATGGGTTATTCACCCTCATCTTCTATAGACCACATGTGGTTCTGGTCTAAAGTATCCACTCTTCCCTTCTCTCTCAAATGAACAGTACCTGGGCAGACTCAGTGCCACCCACATGGACATTAGAAGAGAGGTGGAGATTGCAGGCAGGCACCCTTTTTGCTTCCTTTGTCCTATGACTTAGCATGTGGACATGTTATGTGGCCTGGCAGTTGTCCAGGACTAGTTACAAGTGTGTAACCCTGTAATCTCTGCTGCTGCCAGTTAGCCCATTTCCCTTATGAAGAATCTGTTTTCCTGTAGATCATAACTGCTAACTACAATGGTTTAATTATAAAAGTTAGTTTACTTTGCTTTCTTTCCTTTACATGCTATCTTATGTTAATTGAATTATTTTGGACTTTATGGTAACCTAAAAGCATATGCATTGATCTAGCAGGATTTTATTAGTTCTTAATGGCTCATTTGTTTAAAACACCTAGTTATTATCTCATGTTGGTGGAACTATTTACAACTCTACTGTAACCTATAACCTGATATATTACTCCTGCTTGTTTGGTCAGTTCTTAATGGTTTGTTTAGATTAGTCTTCCTACTTGTTATTTTATGTTAATTAAACATAACCTGTAACCTGTAACATTAGGCTTGCCCCAGCTGGCTTTTGTCAGTCCTCAAAATCAGCCTCTGGGACCTGAGATTACACACTTCTAATAGAACACATCAATCAATATCTCCCAGTGCCCCAAATTCACTGTCTCCACCTCCTTTTGTTTGAATTTCATAAAAGCTCAGAGTTTCTCCAATTTGGGAAGATGGAGCTGAGGCTTTGCTTTGCCTCCTGCCACCTTCTGTAATAAATCTCTTTCTCTCTTTAAAACCCTAGTGTCACTAGATGAATTTTATTTTGCATGATCAACAGCAAACTTATTTATGCAATGAGGGGAGCAAGTGCTAGGCACGTAGGAGTATAAAAATAAGAGCCACCAGACTATTATGTATTGCCTAAGTGTCATAAGAGCAGACCAATCTCCAAAATCTAGACAATTTTTCCTATGAGCAAGTTCAAAATTGGTTTCTATAGTGGTTTAGTCTCTATTATAATGCACATACTGAATAACTGGAAACAAATTTTTATTTTAAGGTAATTCACTGCCTTTTTGGAAGAAATTAAAAGCAAGTACTAAGACAATAAGAAGTTGGGAGGAAAAATCTGCTGTATTTTAGTCAAAAAGATATTTCCTTAATTTGAAATCTGATGTAATGTACAAGGCAAACTATGTGGCAACAATATAATTGTGTTAGATACAAGATTTAAAAAGTTCAAACTATTAGGAATAGTTTTGCCATCTTAGCAATTACCAGAAAAAAAGAGATGAAGTCAATCTAGAGTTAATGGAAAAGATGAGATAAAACTTTTCTTGATGAAATATTTCTTTGCTTGGAGCATAAAATAAAAATCAACTGATCTCCATAATTAGTAAAGTCATAGGGTTGACAATGACAGCTGTTATACAATTACAAGCAACACCAAGTAGCATGAGGTAAGATGTGGAATGGTCCCCTTACAAGGTGATGAATCCATGGCTGAAAACTAATCAAGCACCTTCCCTTGAGAGATCAAGCAAAAGAACAGTGCTTCTCTACTTTTCACAAAGGAAAAATTTAAATTTCTTCCCACTCAAGGGAATTGTTTCAAACTATCTCCCTAGAGTAATTTTTCATAATGATGGTAACAATCAAGTGACAATTGTATTAAAAACTTTATTTTCCTAGTATTTTGGTTTGTTTCTTTTTCTTTTTTCTTTTACTTTCTTTTTTTGTTGTTGTTTTTTTTTTGGCTATAATCAATTGTTAATGCAAGAGTATAGAATTTTTGAAGATTGAATATTGTCAAATAATATCTAAACCTGGCCAAAAACACTCTGTGAATTTTGAAACTCTAATTAATTCCCTAGACCACTGAATTGACTTTAGTAAGAATTAGGCTACTCATTCAGAGCATCACTGAAAAATCTCAAATCCCTCCTACAACTCCCGCAGTAAAGCAGGGTTATGCGCAAACAAGAAAATGCACAAATTATGGTACCAAGATCAAAAGAGCACATGCTCATAGAGCAATCCATCAGAAGGTAAAACAAAGATAGGCATCAAGTCATAACACAGAAATCCACTGAGAAGATAACACTCTTATGCCTCAAAGGTCTTTGGATAACTGTTTTTTTAAAGTAAAAAAATTTAACTATAATATTAAATTCTAGTTAACTTCTCTTTTCTTTGTGGCATTTAGATTTCTACTCAGATTTTGTTAGCCAAATTAATATATACATTATCACTGACATTCTAACTCTTATATATTCAGATATATTATTTTATTTTAAATATATGAAAAATTTTAAAGATACTTAGATTGCATAAATGTTACACAAAAAATAATAGGGATTCTCATATGCCCCACTCCCCACACTTCCCAAACCCTCCCACATAAACAACATCTTTCATTAGTGTGGCAAATTCATCGCAATTGATAAATGCATTCTGGGGCATTGCCACTGAACATGGACCAAAATTCACATTGTAGTTTACACTCTCTCCCAAACAATACTGCAGGCTATGGGAAGATGTATAATGGCCTATATCTGTCACTGCAATGTCATTCAGGACAATTCCAAAGTCCTAAAAATGCCCCCATACTACACCTGTTTTTCCCTCTCCCTGCCCCCAGCGACTTCAGTGGCCACTGCTTCCACATCAGTGTTGCCTTTTTCCATTGCCAGAATCACAATAAGTCTGTAGTAGAATAACAGTAAGTCTCTCTAGTCCATAGTACATTCCACATTCCTGAGGATTCTGGGATGGTGATGCTCACTCCACCTCTAATTGAGAGGGGAATTAGAACACATGGGGCTGATGGATGGGACTACCCTGCTTGCAGTTGCAGGCTTTCTCTGTTCCTTGGGATGGACACTGTTCTTCATCATCTGCTTGATATTTGTCATGGGTGTGTCCAATGTACTGGAGAGTTGGAATTGCAACTCCACTGAGGCTCAGCACCAAGCAGGCTTATGGAGAGCTCAAGGACTCAAGCTTCTTGCATGTTCACCTACAAACTCCAGCACTAAGTAAAGGTTCGAATAGAAGGGACACATGAGCCATGTGTAGGGAAGCCATAACTAAGTAAAACTCTGTCACTCTCAGAAGCACAAACTCCAAAGTAGGGCCCACTGGCAAAGCACAAAACTTCAAAGTTATCTGCCATGATCATAGGACCTGGGTGTTTCCAGAGCCTTCAGAAGCCCCACTATTTGGGGTGGCATTCACTTTGGCAGTCTGTGAGATCCTGCTGAGATGTTCACAAGCATTACCTCTGGGATGACCTCCCAACTCATTTTGAAGTATCGTAGTCATATAAACCCATTTGACTTTACCTTTCCCACTTTTATTTGAGGTCTTTTTCTAATTTCATGTCTAATTGGTTCTTTGTAGTAATCCCTTTGTGCCAGGGAAGCTTATCCCCAGGAGTCATGTCCCACACTCTGGGGAAGGTCATACATTTATATGCAGAATTTGGCTTAGAGAGAGGCCACATTTGAGCAACATGGATGTTCTCAGGAGGCAATTCTTAGGCACTCCACAACCCTAGGTCAAGTTGCAATTTCAAGAGCAAAAGCTCACATGCACAGTCATCAGTATCAAGGATCTATCAATGAAACATTGTCCCCCACCAGTCATGGCTCCTGCACTTGCGTGACTGTTGCTGCTCCATTAGAGAATGTGACAGAGCTCTCCAGGATGGGAATTCAATATTCTTCAGTAGTTGTGTGAATCTCCATCTACTGTGAAAATGCCTCATGTAGCAGTTTGGCAGTTTGATGTAATTATGAATTCCAAAAATAGATATTGGATCATGCTTGTAAACTGGTCTGCTAATCTGGGCATGATTAACTTGTGATTAGGGCATTCACTGGGCCATGTCAATAGGGCATTGAACCCCACCACTTGGTGGGGCGGGAATCAAATATAAAAGGCATGGCAAAGAGCTGTTTGGAGCAGTTTTGATGTTGGAGTTCTGGTGAGGAAGGAGAGTTAATCCCAGGATAGAGATGAGCCATTTACCTGAGAGTTCACAGCTGGCCTTCTGGAGAGAAGGAAAGTCTAGAGAGCCTCATAGTCTACAACTGACCTTGTGGAGGAAACAGAGGAGCACAGCCCAAAGAGAAACATAGCCCTGGGAAAAGAGGAACCCAAGAAGCCTGAACCCTGGCAAAAGTCTGCAGCTCTCTTGCTCCAACATGTGGCAATGGACTTTAGTGAAGGAAGAAACTTATGCTTTATGGCCTGGTAACTGTGGACTTCTATCCCAAATAAATACCCTTTATAAAAACCAACAAATTTCTGGTATTTTGCATCAGCACCCCTTTGGCTGACTAATACAGAATTTGGTAATGAGGAGAGGGGAAGTACTTTTGCAATTACCAAAATGTTGGAATGGTTTTATTAATGGGAAAGGGGTATTCTTTGGAGGAATTGTGAAACACTTCATGGAAAAGACCTACAGTGCTTTGAAGAGACTGTTGATAGTAATATAAATGCTAAAGAGACTTTTTATGATGCCTTAGAAGTAAATGATGAAACTATTATTGGAAACTGGGGGTAAGGTGATTCATGTTTGAAAGTTGCAGAGACTTAGCAAGATTAACTCCTGGTGTTATATGGAAGACAGAATTTGAAAATGGCAAACCTGAGCATTTAGCTGAAGAACTTTCCAAAGCAAACTCAGCAAATGTGGCTTGGCTTCTTCTTGCAGCTTTTAGCAAAATACTACATGAGCAAAATACACTAAGGACTGAACTTCTGGGCACAAAGAAAACAGAAACTGATTCTGGAACACCCAAGTTTTTGGAAATCAAGTTCCCAGATGAAAGTGCCCCATTTGAAGACTTAACTAAACCTGGAACTTGTAAATCAAAATTGAAGATGCAGATACCTCAGAAAAACTTGTGGAAATCTTAATGTCTGATGGCTTGGACTCCTGCTTCCTGCATGCTAAACCAACAATGTTTTTGAGAGCACTGTATGAACAAAACCACTATCTGCTTGGACTAAAAAGGACATGGAAAGGAGATATTGAAGGAGAAACAGCTTCAAGAGGAAAACCATGGAAGCTGAGATATAGAATCAAGACATCACCTTGGGCCAAGAGAGGAACCCCACCCATGTGTACAGAGAGGTGAGTTTGCCCCAGCAATTGAAGAGGGTGGATGTTCTCACCCAATGTTCAGGGAGACTTTTGCCTCCCCAGGATGTAGAGAGGGTGAGTTTGGCACAGCAGTTGAAGAGGGTGGATTTTTCCACCCTATGTTCAGGAGGAGTTTTCCTGCCCCAGGGTACAGGGATGGTGGAGGACATTCCTCAAAGATTAGAGTGGTTAAGGTCAGCACCCCATAGGTTTAAGAGGGGTGTTCCTGTCCCCTATGGATTAGAGAAGTCCAGGTGGTCAAGCCGTTTCTCTGAGAGGGTTGAACCTGTTTGCCAAAGGTTAGGGGGAATGTTGTCTTCACCTCACTGTACTAGGGGGGTAAAACTCTAAACAAAATATTGGGTAAGGCATGGCAATTACCCCAACAGTCTTGGAGGGTGAGGTCTGGAGCTTTGTCGACACCCAGATGCTTGATAAGGGTGGAACCAAGAAAATGGCCCTTGGGCAAACCTGAGGAAAGGGTGGGTCCACATGTGGCACCAAGGAGAAGAAACCATCATCTTAAGAATGAATCAGACTTTGAAATTTAATAAGGATGCCCTGCAGGTTTACTGAAATGTAGAGGACCTATGACTAATGTTTAAGCTCCCAATTTCTCCTATGGTAATGCAAATGTTTTTTCTTGTCTTTCCATTTGTATATTGGATGCAGTTAAAAGGTTTTGTAAGTTTCAGAGGTCTACAGTAGACGGGATTTTGCCTGAAAACAAACTGTATTTCTTTAAACTGATTATGATATGATTTTGTACTTGCATTGTTAATGATTTAATGTTTTTTGAATATTGTAATTATTTTTGGAATTCAGAGGGTGAAGCGTAGCAGTTTGGCAGTTTGATGTAATTATGAATTCCAAAAATAGATACTGCATCGTGCTTGTAAACTGGTCTGCTAATCTGGGCATGATTAAGTTGTGATTTGGGTGTTAACTGGGCCATGTCGTTAGGGCATTGAATCCCACCACTTGGTGGGTTGGGAATCAAATATAAAAGGCATGGCAAAGAGCAGTTTGGAGCAGTTTTGATGTTGGAGTTCTGGTGAGGAAGGAGAGAAGACCCCAGAATAGAGATGAGCCATACGCCTGAGAGTTCACAGCTGGCCTTGTGGAGAGAAGCAAAGCCTAGAGAGCCTCATAGTCTACAGCTGAGCTTGTAGAGGAAACAAAGGAGCTGAGCCCAGAGGGAAACACAGTCCCTGGAAGAGAGGAACCCAAGAAGCCTGAACCCTGGTAAACATCTGCATCTGTCTTGCTCCTACACGTGGCAAAGGACTTTGGTGAGGGAAGATACTTATGCTTTATGGCCTGGTAACTGTGGACTTCTACCCCAAATAAATACCCTTTATAAAGACCAACCAATTTCTGGTATTTTGCATCAGCATCCCTTTGGCTGACTAATACACCCCATAAACATTTGAACAAATTTATATACCGTATATGTATGTCCAGGTGACTTTCCTCCCATATGAGCCAAGACCATAAAGACTTTAGAAGATAATGTAGGGAATCATCTACAGGACTTTGTAACAGGAAATGGTTTCATGAGCTTCACACCCAAAGCATGAGCAGTGGAAGAAATAATAGATAAATGGGAGCTCCTCAAAATTAAAAACTCTGTACCTCAAAAAAGGGTGCCAAGAAATTAAAAATGCAATCCTACCCACTGGGAGAAAATATTTGGCAACAATATATCTGATAAGAGCCTAATATCCGGCACATATAAAGACATTCTACACCTCAACAATAAAAACACAAATGATTTAAAAAATGGGCAAATGACTTGAAAAGGACCTTCTCTAAAGAAGAAAGACAAATGGCTAAAAAGCCCATGAAAAGATGTTTGACATCTATTAGAGAAATACAAATCAAAATTACAATGAGATACTCTTACACCCATTAAACTGGTGACTACTAAAAAAACAGAGTATTACAATTGTTGGAAAGGATGTGGATGAATGGGAAACCTCATCAAATGCCGGTGGGAATATAGATTGTTCCAGCCATTGTGGAGGACAGTTTGGTGGTTCCTCAAAAAACTAACTATAGAAATGCCATATGATCCAGCAATTCTACTGCTGGGTACATACCCAGAAGAATTGAAAGCAAGGACATGAACAGATACATGCACACCAATGTTCATAGCAGCATTATACACTATTGGCAAACGTTGGAATCAACCCAAATGCCCATCAAAAGATGAATGGATAACCAAAATGTGGTACATACTCAGCTCTAAGAAGGAATAGAGTACTAACACATCAGATAACATGGATGACTCTTGAGGACCTTATGTTGAGTGAAGCAAGCCAGGCATTGAAGGACAAATATTACATTAGATCTTTGATATGAATTAAGTAAATTGAGCAGACTCAGAGAGCTAGAGTCTAGAAGATAGGTTTACAGTGTAGCTTAAACAAAGCATCCGGCTTACACAAAATAGAAAGGTAGAAGAAGGTTGTGAGCCACAGCCCATATGGGCGATATCTATGATAAGGTGGAATTATTTGTGCAGTGAAGGGACACGACAGCTATATAGTTATATTATTGTGTTGGGCAGTGCAAGCTAGACAGAATGGTAACGTGAGGAGGATGTGTCGGACTGTCCTTGGAACTGGGAGGAGGCTTGGAGGAGGGAGCAGGTGAACACAGGGTATTGGTGGGTATGTGGTTGAAACTACAATATTGAGAAAGTTCTTTGGCAATATGACAAGGAAGCATTACTGGTTTAGGGTGTTGGAAAGGAGAGCATTTGGTACAGGGAGCACCTGGGGCAGTCTTCTAGAGAATTTGCAAGTGAGCATTTTGTCATAGTGTGTGGTATCAGGAGGTGGAGACCCACATAATTAGTGAGAAGGAGTTGGACTCCCATGCAGGGGAAGCCCGACATGTTCTCAAACAGATAAGTGGATGTATCTTGAGAGCATGGGTGGTTCCTTATAAGGGAGGGCAGACTAATGTGTCAAGCCCTCAGTATTGTTGCAAGCATCTATGAATCTTTTCCATCAACGAGTGAAGCCTGTAAGTTTCCCTGGGCCCCGCGCGAAGGGGAGAGAGGAATAGAAAAGATAGAAGAGGGGGTACTTGGGCAACAAAGCGTTCTACATGATCTTGCAATGATGGATTCAGTCTATGTTAAATTTCATCAAAATTTTGTAAAAGTGTAAGATCTTAAATGCAAACCATAATGTGTATCATTGGTTTATCATGGTTAGTAGCTATGTTTCATTATTTGTACATAAGTTGTAACAAATATACCATTAACATGTTAAAATGTTAATAATATGGGAAGAGGGAAAAGGAGGGTATGGTGGGTATATGGAAGCCCCCTATATTCTATATTTGACTTTACTGTGACCTAAAACATCACTGAAGACAAAATAGAAAAAAAGTAAGACACTGGGGAAGTAATGGAAGGAAATGCCACTGTACATACAGGATAACAGATATCAGAGTGATGAAAGGCAAAACATCAAAAATTTTATTTATTTATTTTTATTTTTTGAAATATTTTCCATTAGTTTTTAATATCTGAATATCCTTTTTTATTTTATTTCAGTTTTAGATTTTTTAAACTAGTATTTATTTTATTCATTATATTAAACCTATTTTTATTATATCATTTTCCTATTCATTGTATTTGGTGAAATATTTGCCTTCATTTTTGAAGAGGTTTTGGATCACAGAAGTGTTACAACTGTGTCAGGGAAGGATCATTGGTGTGGGGTGTCATTGATGGTGGATATACGGGAGGAAGTTCACCTGGGCATACATATAAGGTATATAAATGTGTTCAAATGTTAATGGGGCAATGCCACAGTAGGTAGAGATTCACACAACCAAAAGAATATTGAATTCCCATCCTGGGGAGCACTGCCACATTCTCTAATAGAACAGCAACAATCCCTCAAGTACAGGGACAATGACTAGTGAAGAAGGGTGGATGCTTATGAGCCTTTTCTCTTGAAATTACAACCTAGTCTAGTGCTGTAGGGTGCCTAAGAGCTACCTATTGGAAGACTCCTTGTTGCTCAAAAGTGGCCTTTCTCTAAGCCAAATTCAATATATAAATGTATTACCTACCCCCAGCGTTTGACCTGACTCCTGGGGATGAGCTTCCTGGCACTGAGGAATTACTACCATGCACCCGCTGGTGAAGTAACTGGAAAAAGACCTTGAATGAAAGTGGGAAAAGGTAAAGACAATGAGTTTATATGGCTAAGAGACTTCAAACCGACTTGGAAGTCATCAGAGAGGCAAAGTTTATGCACTTCTCAACAGGATCTCATAGAATGCAAAACCAGATACTACCCCAAATGTAGGGCTCCTGAGGGCTCTGGAGATACATAGTTCCTATGGTCATGAAAGATAGCTCCAGAGTTTGGTGCCTTGCCAGTGGACCTTACTTTGGAGTTTTGTGGTCCCAAGTGTGTGAGAATTGGACTCAGATGTGACTTCTCTACACATGTCTGTTCTGTCCCTTTTGTTTGAACCTATAGTTGGTGCTGGAATTGGAATATCCAAGTGATTTGAATCTCTGGGCTGCCCATATGGGAGCTGGGCCCTGAGACACAGCAAAGTTGCAAAATCTACTCTCAATTTCATTGGACTCATCCAGGACAACTAATGAGGAGGTGGGAATGGACAACTACCATACTAGGGAAGTGAGAGTGTCTACAACTGCAAGCAAGAGAATCCCATCCATCAGTGATATGGGATCGAAGCTCTCTCTCAATTAAAAGAAGAGTGGGCATCAACATCCCAGAATTCTTAAGATTGGAGAATAAAGTATGGACTAGGGTGTACTTACTGGTATTCTACTATAGACTTATTATGATTTTAGCAATGGAAGTAATTATAACATTGATGTGGAGACAGTCACCACTGGAGATGATGAAGTCAGAGAGAGGGAAAAAGAGGAGTAATATGGGGGCATTTTCAGGACTTGGCATTGTCCTGAATGACATTGCAATGACAGATACAGGCCATTATATATCCTGCCATAACCTAAAGAATTGAGTGGAAAGAGTGTAAACTACAATGTAAATTAAAATCCATGCTTAGTGACAATGTTCCAAAATGTTTTTATCAACTGCAATGAATGTACCACACTAATGAGAGAAGTTGTTAATGTGGAGAAAATTGGGAGATGTGGGGAGTGGATCATATGTGTATCCCTTTTAGTATTTATGTAGCATTTTATATAATCTAAGCATCTTTTAAAAATAAATAAAAAATATTTTTTTAAAAATTAAAGGACTAAAAAATATAAAATGAACAATTAAGTTTAGCTCTCGTATAAAGGAGGGATAGAATTATTAAATTACCTGAATTTAAAAAGTTAACTTCATATTAAAATTTTTGGTTACCATTCTTATTGACTCATCAATATATAAAAATTTATTAAAGCATAATCCCTTAATAAAGTGACCCCTCTTTATCTGCCTGTCTGTAGTAGGCAGTGTGTGGAATAAATACATTCATTCTTTGCACAAACACCTGGTGAAGATCTCAATTTTGGCTGTATAGCTAAAAAACAACCAATGACTCTGCCCAGGGTTAGTTTCTATACAGTGTATGTGACATACCTTAAACAGATCCCTCCAGAGACAATGTGTTCTCAGGCTCTGCTGCATAGAAATTAATGATGCTAAGAAGTGAGAACATGATAAGTGGCAATGATGCCATATTTTGTGAGAAACACACATTCTTATTCTTAATAGAATAGTTCAGCAAGTGCTGGCTGAAGCACACTGCATCACCCTCCTCCCCCGAGACTCCCAGAAACTTCCATTGCATCCTAAGGATTGCCTGGTCTGCCATCAGTGGCACCTCTTCCCAAGTCATTTCAAAAAGTTTTCCTACACTGTCTTCACTTCCTTCTCTGGCTATTCCTTAGAGAAAAAGACTCCCCTTCTGCAATGTCAAATGGAGCTGTTTTTCCCTTCCACAAGTCATACCAAACAAGACTTCAAGGTTTGTAGCTATTCACTCTCTTTGAAGCTTCCAATAATTTCTGCCCCTTCTCTCTGAAAACTATCAACTAAATTTGAAGCAAATGCCTAATGTGGCATCAACGAACAGTCCCTAGTCAATCTGCAGGAAGTGAATTTTAAGCCTAGGAATTTTGACAAAAGACCAGGCACTATATAGGAACAAGGTTTTGCTTGAGGATTTTGAGGTGCCAGTGAGCCTACTGTGTTAAATATGAGAGGAATTAGCAAGATAGCCCTTGGTAGAGTGAAAGTGTTCATAACATAGCATTTACACCTTTGCAGGGATTTCCCAAATATTTTCAGAGACGGAATCAACTAATTCCTTTATTGGGGCCTGGAGAGAGGCAAACCTGAGTGGCTGCTTTGTGGTTGGGAAGAGGCTGTTTCTTGTGTACTCGTTTTGCTTCGGTGGACAAACCAATAACTTCGATGGGAACTGAGTCAGATTATAGAGGAAGATCAACTGGGGAGAACTGACTGGGTCTTGAGAAACTCCAACCTTTAAAGGAGAAAGCCGGCACTCCATGTCAAGTCAGAAGAATAAGCCAGAGAGGGAGGAAGGAAACCAGAAGCTAATGGAGTCATGGAAGGTAAGGGAAGAAAATGTTGCCAGAGAGAGAAAATGGGTGACAGCATCCATGTCAGCTCTGAGGTTATGGAAAAGGAGGGCTATAATGGGCCCATTTTAACAACTGAGAGATGGCTGGAGGCCCTGGCCAGAGAAGTGGAGGAGTGGTGTGAGCAGAGCTGGATGGGAGGGGTGGGACATCAAATTAAGGACATATCTTCTTAACAATTGTAGCAGATTTTTCCTCCTAACTTCTTATCATCTCATTACTTGCTTTTAATTTCCCCCTCCAAGGAATTGAATTATCTTAATATGAAAATGCATCATTGTCAGTTACTCAGTCTGTGCATTATAAGAGAGACTTAATTTCCACCAAGAGTAAAGACACATATATGGGGACTAAACCACTATAGAAACCTAATATTTACATGCTCATAGAAAA
The DNA here is from genome assembly GCA_029593785.1 of Cabassous unicinctus. Classification (NCBI taxonomy): domain Eukaryota; kingdom Metazoa; phylum Chordata; class Mammalia; order Cingulata; family Chlamyphoridae; genus Cabassous; species Cabassous unicinctus. The sequence continues at coordinate 5,893 of JAQZBX010017345.1, read as the reverse complement.
ATTCTGGATTTTGGCAGACTGGTCTGGTCTAGTGACTCTTACACAATAAGTAATAGCCTGGTGGCTATTATTTTTATACTCCTGCATGCCTAGCACTTGGTCCCCTTGCAATGTGTAAAATAAAACTGTTCTAGTGACACAAGTGTTTCAAAGAGTGAAAAAGATTTATTACATAGTGCTGTATAGGAAGGCAAGAGGCAAAGCAAAGGCTCAGGTCTGTCTTTCCAAATTGAAGAAACTCTGAGGTTTGATGAAATTCAAATAAAAGGAGGTGAACATAGTGAAGTTGGGAGGTTTGGAGATATTGATTAATTTGTTCTATTGGAAGTGTGTAATTTAAGGAACCAAGGGTGCTTTTGAGGACTGACAAAAGACAGTTGTGGTGCACATCATGTTAGAGGTTACAAAAGGGTTGTATGTCACTGAATTAACATAAAATAACATGTAAGGAGACTAATCTAAACAAACCATTAAGAACTGACAAAACCAGCAGGGGTCATATATGTGGTTATAGGTTACAGTAGAGTTGTAAATAGTTCAATTCACATAAGATAATAAGTAGGTGAGTTAAATAGGCAAGCCATTAAGAACTAAGGATATCCTTTGGGCAATACATATATGCATTTAGGTTATCATAGAGTCTTAAACAATTCAATTAACATAAGATAACAAGTAAAGGAATGAAAGCAAAGTAAGAGAACATTTATAATTAAAGCATTATAGACAGCAGTTATGATCTACAATGAAGCAGATTCTTCCTAAGGGAAATGGACTAACTGATGACAACAGAGATTACATGGTTACACACTTGTAACTGTTTCCGGATAATTGCAAGGCCACATACCATGTTTTCATGCTAAGTAGTAGGATCAATGAAGCAACAAGGGTGTGTGTTTCCAATCTTCACCACTCTTCTAATGCCTGTGTCAGAATGTAGTGAATGAGTTATACTCCATAGCTATAAAGAAAATGCATGATGTTATGTGGGTGGCACTGAGTCTATTCAGGTTGTGTTTATTTCAGAGAGAAGAATAATGGATGCTTTAGAGCACAAAGGCTACATGTGGTCCAAAGTAGATGAGACTGAATGACTCATGAGCGGCATTTTTGTGGACAGATTAGATAGGAGAGAGTGATTTGTACATCAAAGAGAAAGAAATAGAAGTCAAGGGTGATTCACTGGTTTTTGGAATGAGCCATTTTAGATGATTTTTCTATTTATTGTGATTGCAGGCACATTTGGGCAGTTAAGGATTGGAAATAATGAATTTGATGCCACTATGAGACAAGTATTGAATAATTCTTAATTGGAATGGCAGCATCAATGGGCAGAAATATGGCCACCCCACAATAATTCTGTGGGTTACAATGCAATGTCCTTAGAAGTGAAAATGAAAAAAACATAGTTAATTAAAATGTCAAATGAATAGAATGTATGAAGTCATAAGCAGTCAAACAGCTTAATCTCAGAATATGGTACATAAAACATCACATGATTTGCCCTTTTCCTTCAAACATGCCATACCCAGTGGATCTCGCTTATACAGAATGAGTGTATGTGCAAAGAAGCCAAACCTAACATTCTAATTCAATGTGCTGTGTTCCTTTCTCTTCCAGGGAAATTTTGAACCAATTTACAAGGCAGGGAGTAAAAATATATTTCTGATTCATCTCATTGAATTGAACTTGCGTAATTGTCATGTTCTATTTTATCCTGAAACTCGCTCTAATTTTTTCTTTCTCTCTATAACTCTCTTTCTCTCTCTCTCCCTGTCTCTATCAATTCTCCCAATCTCTGGTATAAAATAGTGGAACTAAAAACTTCAACAAATAATTTTTAGTATAATAATAATACTGTAATAATAGAAATAATAGTTTAGTAACTATATAAAGAATAATTTTTATTATTGAATATTGAGTATGTTCCAGAATCTGTTTTATATTTGTGTGCATGTGTGTAAGAGGGTGTATTGTGTGTTACTTAATGTTTCTTATTTTTTAAATTGTAGTTTTAATTTAATATGCCAAATTGTAAATTCAATTAAATGCTAATATATTAAAACATAAAAATTGCATGAATATATCTCATTTAATTTTAAACCCAATCCATGGAGGAATATCTATCTTCCCCCAATAAATAGATAATTATTTGAGATATAACTTTATGTCTGATAGAAATTTTGTATAGAGATGATACAGAAAGAAAATTCAATATGTTCCAGCACTGTATTTGTATTAATTTATATTGACTTATATTAAACCAAAAGGAAATATCTTGGTTATATTTCTATTTTTGTATTATAATTTTATACTTTTTAAAATTGTTTTATGGAAGTCCATCTTTCATGCATGAACATCAATGAACAATAAGTGTACAGCAATAGTTGTAAACTTCTGAAACAAACATACATATCTTCATACATTACCCTACAACCTAAACCTTGCATTTTTGTGAAAAACATTGTTAAAAATTATGAAAGAGCATGGTAAAACATCACTACTATCTATAGACAATTTCATATATTTGGTGTATTTTTAACCCAACCTACTTGGTTATTGACACCCTGGATTAATATTATATAATTGTTAAAGATCATGAGAGAATGTTCTCATATTTTTTCAGTAAACGACAGTGCATCTTCCACCAAGGATTCATTATGTTCTACAGTCCAATGCTTTGTACAATCTATTCTAAGTGCACCAAAAAACGGGTCTTATATTCAAGCCAGTGTCATGCTCTCATCAGTTTAGTCCATTTTAGAATGTTTCCATTACTCTAAATGGAAAAATCCCATACCCCCTTATAACATCTTATTGTCCCATAGAATTAGTATAATATCTTCTTTGCCATTGCTGCAAAAATATCACAATGACTGTTAACTAAAATCCTTAAGTTACATTAATTAAAGTAAATCCATAATTACATTAATTGTAATTTCCCCATGTTTCAGCATATTCTTAACACTTCGTAAAAGAACATTCTTAAAATTATATTTTTAACCACAATCATAATCCTCTACCCAAAATCACAGCTATACAGTCCCTAAATTATTCTCTATCTTGCTTCCAATTGAAATATTACATCCACAGACTATGTCTTTCAGGACCTATCACATTTATAATTAGCAGTGTTATTTATACCCATTATAATGTGCTACCATCAACTCTATCCATTTCCACATGTTTACAATCAACCTTATTAAAAATTCTACATACATTAAGCATCTGCTCCCATTCTCAGCCCAAATTAAGTTTCCTAGTCACGTACTCTATAGTTTATCTCCATGTGTTTACTCATCATTTTAGTTCATATTACTGATACCATACAATATTTATCCTTTTGTCTCTAGCATTTCACTCCACATAATGTCATGAAAGTTCACACATTTTGTCATAGGCATCTCAGTTTCATTTTTTCTTAGAGCTGAATAGTATTGCATTGTTAAGTATATACCACATTTTGTTTATCCACCCCTCCGCTGATGGACAATTCTGTTACTTCTATTTTATAGCAATTGTGAATAATGCTGCTATGAATATTGCTGTGCTAATGTCAGCTATTTCCTTGCTTTCATTCTCTGAATATATTCTTAGTAACAGAATTGCTGGATCATATGACAGTTATATGTGTAGTTTCTTGAGGAACCACCAAACACTCTTCCACAGAGGCTGCACCATTCTACATTCCCACAAACAGTAAAGGAGTTTTCTTATTTCTCCACATCTTCTCCAACACTTGTCAATTTCTGATTTTGTGTTAATGATCATTCTGTAAGTTAGTAAATGATATCTTGGTGTAGTTTTGATTTGCAGTGTTCCAGCAGCTAACGATGAGGAAACTGTTTTTTATGTGGTTTTTGGCCATTTGTATACTCTTTTTGGAGAAATATCTATTGAAGTCTTTTACCCGTTTTTAAATTGGGATGCTTGTCTTTTTTATCATTGGATTGAATCATCTCTTTAGATAACATGGATTTCAAATCCTTATGAGATATGTGGCTTCCAAATAACTTCTCCCAATAAGAGCTGGCCTTTTCACCTTCTTGAAAAGTCCTTTGATGCACAAAAGTGTTTAAGTTTGAGGAAGTCTCATTTACCTATTTCTTCTTTCGTTGCTCATGCTTTGGATGTAAGGTTTAAAAAACCACTACCTACCACAAGATTTGAAAATATTTTCCTACACTTTTTTCTCAGAATTTTATGGTTGTAGCTTTTATATTTAGGTCTCTGATCGACTTTGCATTACGTTTTGTATAAGTAGTGAGATAGGGGTCCTCCTTCTTTCTTTTGGAAATGTATATCCAGTTGAACCAGCACTATTTGTTGAATAGGCTGTACTGGACCGGGTGGGTGGGCTTGAGAGCCTTGTCAAAAATCACTTTATCACAAATATGAAGATCTATTCCTGAACTCTCAATTCTATTCCATTAGTAAATCTATCTTTCTTTATGCCAGTATCACCCTGTTTTTATGACTGTAGATAACTAATAGGCTTTAACGTCAGGAATTGAGAGTCCTCCAGGTTTTTTGTGAAGATATTTTTGAGAATTCAGGACCTATTACCTTTCCAAATAAACTTGATAATTGGCCTTCCAGATTCTGTAAAACATGGCTGTTTGAAGTTTTATTGGAATTGGGTAGAATCTGGAGATAAATTTGCATAGAATTGACATCTTAATGATATTTATTATTCTAATACATGAACATGGAATGTCCTTCCATTTAGTTAGGTCTCCTTTGATTTTCTTATCAATATTTTTTAGTTTTCTAAATAAAAGTCCTTTTTGTTCTGGGGTATGTTTATTCCTAAATATTTGAATCATTTAGTGTTTTTATAAATGGGTATTTTTCCTGACTTTCTATGTAGATTGCTCACTAGTACTGTACCAAATAGCCACTGATTTTTGCGTGTTACTCCTGCATCCTGCCAATTTGCTGAACTCATCTATTATTTCTAGTAGTTTGTTATGGAATTTACAGGATTTTCTAGGTATAGGATATTGTCTTCAGCAAATAGTGAAACTTTTACTTCTCTCTTTCCTATTTAGATGTCTTTTATTTCTTTATTGCCTAATTGTTCTAGTTAGAACTTATTAGAACAATATTAAATAACAATGGTGATAGTGGGCTAACTTTTTTTGTTTTCTGCTATCAGCGGGAAGGTTTGCAGTCTTTCTCCATTGAGAACAACAAGAGATTTGGGTTTATCACATTTGCACTTTATTACGTGGAAAAATTTTCCTTTATTTCCATCTTTCATTGAGTTTTCATCAAGAAAGAACGTTGAGTTTTTGCAAAATGTCTTTTTGTATTGATCACGTGATTTTTCTTCTTCGGTTTAATAATGTGATATATTACATTGATATTCTTGAGTGGAACCACCTCTGAATACCTGAAATAAAATCCAATCTATCATGTTGTATAATTCTTTAAATGTGCTGTTTTATTCAATTAACAATTGTTCTTTTGAGGATTTTTGTATCCATTTTCATTAGAGAAATTAGTCTGTAATTTTCTTTTTTCATATTTTTTTTATCTTGATGTTAATTTAGAATGATTTTTGCTTCATAGAATTAGTTTGGTAGCAGCCCTTCCTGTTTCATTTTTGGAAGATTTTCATCCAGATTGGTATTATATCTACTTTGAATGGTTGGTAGAGGTCATGTGTGATGTAATATGTTCTTGGGCTTTTCATCTTTGGGAGGATTTTGATATCTATTTCAAACTCATTATTTTTTATTAGTTTCTTGAGGTCTTCTATTGCTTCTGAGGTCATTGTAGGTTGTTCATTTGTTTCTAGGAATTCGTCCATTTCGTTTTCATTGTCTAGTTTTTTGACCTACAGTTGTTCATAGCATCCTCTTATGGCCACTTTTATTTCTGTATGGTCATA
>JAQZBX010017344.1:0-35658 GCA_029593785.1 Cabassous unicinctus | reverse complement strand
CTCCCCCTTGCTGTGAGGTCCCGCTGCATCAGCCCACCGTGCCGCGCGGGCCGGCCTGCCCTCACAAGGGGGCCCCAGGAAGCGAACCCGGGGCCTCACACATGGTAAACGGGGGCTCTATCGATTGAGCCACACCCGCTTCCTGTTGTGAGGTCTTGCTGCATCAGCCCACCGGGCCACGCTGGCCAGCCCGCCCTCACAAGGAGGCCCCGGGAAGTGAACCCGGGGCCTCCCATATGGTAAACGGGAGCTCTATCCATTGAGCCACACCCGCTTCCCCTTTTATTTTCTTTTAGATATGGCTATCCAGTTCTCCCAGCACCGTTTGTTGAATAGTCTGTTCTAGCCCAGCTGGGTGATCTTGATAGCCTTGTCAAAAGTCACTTGACTGTAGATGTGTCTGTTTCTGAGTTCTTGATTTGGTTTCATTGGTCAATCTGTCTATCGTTATGCCAATATCATGCTGTTTTTTATCACTGTAGCTAAGTAATATGCTTTAAAGCCAGGGAGTGAGAGTCCTCCAACTCCATTTTTCTTTTTTAAGACATTTTTGGCTATTCAGGGTCCCTTATCCTTCCAAATAAATTTGATAATTGGTTTTCCATTTCTGCAAAAAAGGCTATTGAGATTTTTATTGGGATTGCTTTGAATCTGTAAATGAGTTTGGGTAGAATGTACTCTAATATTTTTATTTTTGGTGTCTGCCAACCCTTCTTTTCTATTGTTTGGTTAGACATATGGCTAAATATAGTAACATGATGTAACTCTAAATTCTTTCTTAGTATATATGAGAAAAATGCAGTTCTGGATAGAGTAGATATGTTGAATTCCCTGGTATTTAAGAGTATTTTTATTTGCTTAAAAATCTAGCTTTTTTGCTTTATTTTATTAATTTATTGATAGAGCAAACTGATATTAATTTTGTTCAAATATTCTTAGACCATTTAAAAAATAAACTGGGAAATACCATTGTGGTAAAATTTATTTTTTAAATGATGCTCAGCAGAAGAGATTTACTGTGTAATAACATATTTCTCTTTATACTTATATATTTTCAGAGGTTTTTCTCACTTAATTTCCAAATGTATTAGTAAAGCAAAGTAAAGAAAAGAAAAGAAAAGAAGGGAGAGAAGGAAGATAGGCAAATGTTAGAAGTCTAGGTGGGAGATATGTTGGAGTTCTCTGTATGGGTTTTGTAATATTTTTGAAATGATTGGTAGCTTTGAAATTATTTCAAAATAAATTTAAAAAATAAATAAACCATCAGTGACTATTGAGATTAAAAATCATACACTGAATTGGAGAATTCTTTTTTAAGACTGTTTATTTATATATGCAAGCTAGTTCTTAAATCATTTTTAGAACTAAACAAATTGCTAAATATTGCATTCAATAATTTTATTACCGAAAATATATAAACCCCTCAAATCTACTTTGTGAAATTATTTGGAAATTAAGTAAGAAAATATTGATGATAGCATATTTTATATACAGTTTTAATATAACTGTAATAATACACTGCACACGATCTTTAAACTGATACCAGGATGATATTTTAAAAATATGTTTGTTTCCGTCACTTCTTCATTGCCACACAGACATTCAGTAGGAGATATCACTTAATTTTGGACTTTATGTCTCATGACTAATTTGTCTTGCTTCTGGACTAATTTTTACTGGAATTCCTGGAGTCTCATTTAAATTTCAGAATGTGAAGTTGCCTTCTAACAGAAATCAGGGTCACAAAATTCAGAATTATTTAGAGAATGTATGAGAGGATTGAGTTTATGAAAAATAGATTTAGGGAGGCTTATTTTCTTATTATAAACTTTTTCTTTTTTTTTTTTTTTAATTTTTTTTTTTTATTTGTAAAATGTAAACTTTTTCTTAAAAACATCCATTAATACTCAGTGTAATGAGAAGTTTTCAGATATTGACTCTAAAATTGGACTTTTTGTGTTCAAATTCTGACTTTGCCAATCAGAGCCTCAGTATATTTATTTATCAAATAAAGATGATAATGTTATTTCCAACCTCAGAGAATGTTTTAAAGGATTAAATGAATTAATATAAAGTGCTTAATACAGTAACTGCCTCATAGTAAGCATGATTTATGTGTGTGTGTGTATGTGTGTATATATATATATATATACGTGTGTAGGTACATACATGTTTGTATGTTTATGCATACACATAGACACACATAGACACACATTTGCTTATTTCTCTCCATCTGTAATGTAAATGTAGGCTCTGTGGGTGCTCTTTTCATTTTCTGGCAACATAATTTTTAAACTTTTTATTGTAGTAACATTAGCAACTCAGAATTTCACCTTTTAACAACTCTCAAGTGTACAATTCAGTGGTATTAACATTACATTCACATTATTGTGCTACCATAACCAGCATCCCTTACCCCAACTTTTTCATCACCTCAAACAGAACCTCTTCACCCAACAAACAATAACTCCTTCTCCGACCCCCACCTCCCCCGCCCCCCGCATTTCCTCATAATCTGTAATCTACTATCCGTCTCTATTAAATGTACTTCTTTTAGGTATTTCATATAAGTGAGATGATATGATATTTGTCTTTTTGTATCTGGCTTATTTTACTCAACATGCTGTTTTCAAGTTTAATCCCTGGGCTGTAGCATGCATCAGAATTTCATTCCATTTTACGGCTGAATAATATTCCATTGCATATACTGAGCACATTTTGTGTGTCTATTCATCTGCTGATGGGTACTTGGGTTGCTTCTACCTATTAACTCTCGTGAATAATGCTGTTATAAACATTGGTATACCAATATCTGTTTGAGTCTCTGCTTTCTCTTCTTCTGAGTATATGCCAACAACTGAGATTACTGCGTTATACGGTAATTCTATTTTCAACTTTTGGCGGAACCACCAAACTTAATTTACACAGTGGCTGCACCATTTTACAGTGTCACCAGCAATGTATAAAGGTTGCTTTTCTCTGCATCCTTGTCAATTTATTATTTTCTGTTTTTAATAATTGCCGTCATGGTGAGGTGAAGAAGTTTTATCTCCTTGGGGTTTTGACTTGCATTTCCCTGATGCACAATGATGTTGAACATATTTTCCTGTGCTTATTGACCATTTGTATATCTTCTTTGAAGAAATGCCTATTCAAGTCCTTTGCCCGTTTTTAAATTGTGTTATTTGTCTTCATGTTGTTGAGTTATAGCAGTTCTTCATATATTAGGGATATTAAACCATTATCAAATATATGATAGCACTTATTTTCTCTCATTCTGTATGAGGGCTATTTCTTTCTTTTCTGTTCACTATAGGATTCACAGCACTTAGAACAGTGCCTGGAGCTGAGTAAAAACATATTTAATAAATGAATGAAATTTCTCTACTGTTTAAACTTGCTGTCTCAGGTTTAGCAAATATACCTTAGACCCTCATGTTTATCATATATTCTTGTTTTATTTTAATTGATGAATATAACCTTAATTTTATTTTATTTTCCATTTTTGATGCCTTGTCTACCTGTTTTTTTTTACAAGCTTTGACCTGAAGCATAGATTAACTTAACTTTTAATTTTTAATTTAAAGCAATCTATCCTGAGACCCAAAGATTTCTATCTAATTTATAATACCTAGGCTGAATTATAATATTACTAGTGTATTGCTTTTCATATCATTTTTGAATGATATATCAGTATAAACTAATAAAATATGAGAACATATTTATGGATTAATTTTCATCTGTCACACACCAAGTATTTGCATTCTCCATGAGTGCTTTCCATCTAACTAGTCACACTGCTCAAAAATATTTCTAGTAGCTCCTTTTTAAGAATCCCTTTACATCAAGTTTACTAATTAGAAATTTGTCCTTATTCATAGTGATAGAATAGTCTCATCTGATATGATACCTTTTCCTGCCCTTCTCTCTATTTTCTTTTCTTTAACTTCACCCTTCCTCTCTCCTTTTCCTTTCCTATGCTTTTACCCCAGATCTGTCCTTCTCCTTAGGAACCTGAGTGGCCATATGTAAGCTTAATCTTTTGTCCAAGCTGCCTGCTGACTTTAAGTGCCTTAAGTGGATGTAATTGAGTGAAGCACTGAGATGCTGAATAGCCAAACTGTAAATTGACGACTCTGCTTTTATGTGCAAAGAGAAAAAGAAAAGGACCTATAAAGACAGCTATGCAAACAAACTAAAAAATATATATAATGGTACATTTTTGTTCTTGGTCTCAGTATATGTGGTGAATACAGTTTCCAATTAAAAGAATAAAATGTTTTGTTCACCTAGTCAGCATTTTAGAGGCCCTGTTAAGTGCTTGGATTTTTAGGGTGAAGTTGTGCAAAGATGAAGAAGCCATAGTCTCTGTTCACAAATATTTCACATTACAGTGTAGGATTCAGCTAAAATATAGGAATATGCAAAGTTATAGAAGAATCAGGGAAGATATGATTGATTCTTTCTGGGGCGGAGTGGGTCTGGTGATATCAGGGAAAACTTTATGGAATTTGTGATGCCTGGATGTCAGAATGTATTTATCAAATGAGAGAAAAAATGATCTAAAGGAGGGTAATGTTTGTAGGCAGGCCTTTGATAACATTACTAATGATTGTTCTGATTTAGAGAACATTTGCAAGATGTGATATGCCTCTTTTTAAAAAAAACGGGTAGAAAAGCACCTCTGTAAAAAGCTAGTAAATTCTTTTTTTTTCTTCCAGGGTTAATCTTTTTTTTTTTCATTTGAGAAGTTGTGAGTTTACGGAACAATCATGCATTCCGTACAGGGTTCCCGCACACTGGCCCACCACCGACCTCTTACATTGTTGTGACACATTTGTTACAACTGATGAAAGAATATCATCATAATATTTTTTCTATCTATAGTCCGTAGCTTATATTTAGTGTATTATTCCCACAATCCATTCTATGATTAACACCATGTATTAGTATTGTTTATTTGTTATAGTTGATGCGAGAATGTTCTCATATTTGTACTGTTAATCACAGTCTATCATTTACCACGGGGTTCACTGTGTTATATGGTCCCCTGCCTTACACAATCTATCCAGAGTAGACTCACTGGCTCTCAGTTTATCACATATTTGTGCTGTCATCAGCCCAGTCCATTTCAGAATGTTTTCATTATCCGAAAGGAAAATCCCATACCCTCTTATACACCCCCGTTTTTGACCCTTAGCATTGATATAGTACCTTTTTTGCCATTGCTGTAAAAATTTTACAATTTTACTGTTAATTATAGTCTATATGTAACATTAGTTGTATTTTTCCATGTATCTCCATATTCCTAACACCTTGAAATAGAGGACCATTCTTGTGTTTTTATAATCTTTTTTGTATGTGCTTCTTTTTTTATAATTATTTTTTTTAATTTTTAGATAAGTTTTAGATTACATAAATGTTACATAAAAAATATAAGGGATTCCCATATACTCCACTCCTTCTCCCTCCCACGCTTTCCCTCATTAACACCCTACATTAGTGTGGTACATTTGTTACAATCGATGAACCCATATTGAAGCATTGCTACTAACCATGGACTACAGTTTACATTATAGTTTACACTTTATCCCACACAATTTTGAAAGTTATAACAAAATATATAATAGCCTGTATCTGTCACTGCAGTGTCATGCAGGACAAATCCAAGGTCCTGAAAATGACCCATATTATACCTATTCTTCCTTCTCCCATCCTTCAGAATCTCTGGTGGCCACTGCCTTTACATCAATGGTAAGAGTCCTTCCACTGCTAGAATAATAATAAGTCTATAGTAGAATGATAATAAGTCTACTTTAGTCCATTGTTCATTCCCCAATTTTGAGGATTTTGGCATGGTGATGTCTACTCTGCTTCTAATTGAGGTGGGGCTTAGATCCCATAGGGCAGATGGATGGAGCTATCTTACTTGCAGTTGCAGATACTCTCAATTCCTTGGGATGGGTGTTGTCCATCATCATCTCCTTGTTAGTTGTCCTGGGTGAGTCCAATGAACTAGAAAGTAGGTGTTGCAACTCTGCTGAAATTCAGGGCCAACTGGCACATGGATGGACCAAAGAGTTAAGTCTCTGGGACATATATTTATCAAGTATTGTGTTAATTATGGGTTCAAATAAAAGGGACAGAAGAGCCATGCGTGGAGAACCTATAAATGAGTCTAACTCTGTTACACTGGGAACATAAATTCCAAAGTAAGGCCTCTGACAGGGTGCTGCTTATAGCCCCAGCTTATAATTTCTGGATGTCTCTAGAGCCCTCAGGATCCCTGCTATTTGAGGCACTGTTTACTGTGGCAGTCAATGAGATCCTCCTGAGACTTGCATAAGCATAACCTCTGGAATGACCTCCAGATTCACTTTGAAATCTCTTAGTCATAAAAACTCATTTGTAGTTACCATTTCCCCCTTTTTGTCAAGGTCTTTTTCCAGTTGCATTACTAGTTGGTGCTTGGTAATAATCCCTTAGTGCAAGGAAGGCTCATCCCCAGGAGTCATGTCCCATGCCGGGGGGGAAGGTAGTAAGTTTATATGCTGAGTTTGGCTTAGAGAGAGCTCACATTTGAGCAACAAGGAGAGCCGGTAAATTCCAATAAAATATGCTTGATTTGTTGGTTGTACAGGAAAATCCAGGAACTTCATTAAAAAATTGTTTTTTAGTTACATGTCAAAGAGGTCAAACACGCCATTTAAATATGGACTTGGATTGTTCTTGTGGTACAAAGCCTCACTAATTTCACAAATATGGCTGGGCACTCACTAAAAAAATGCAGGGAGTTCCATTGCTTTAATATTTTTAAATCCCCCATCCACAAAATATAATGCTTCTATTAATGAATATTTTCCACTAAATTCTGTTTTCATCTTATGTTATAATGTACCTGATTGTAATCACTAGTGATTTTGTGAAGTAGAACTCAATTTTAGTTTTATATTATTTTATGCTGTTTACCTCCTGCCCATATCTAACTCCATATCTAATATCTTATCAATGAAGTGGCAGGATTAAATATGAGGTGAGACAATGTCAGATGACTGCAAAACTCCATTTTGGATGGCCCATGACATACTATCTTGGGACAAGATAATAGAATGCATAATGGCTTTTGTCATTTTACTGGTGTATATACAGTTACTTAACCTTCCCCTAATATAATACTACTAGTAGCATAATACATATTGAATATGTATAAACTAATGTAACTATGCTTGCATAAAGCTCTTAAATTGACTCACTATAAAGTTAAAAATTTATATGACCAGTTACAGAACCATTAGAAAACTCTGACATCCCTAAGAAAGCACTTGGAAGTACAGTGTTCTGTTTGTTGTACACCATCGGACGTGCTGATTATTAGTTTAATAATACAAGAAATGGGAAAATGTTATGAAAATTTTAAGAAAATGATGAAAAATACCACTTAAATTCTTTTTTTTTGTTTCTGTCTTTCTAGTTATCCATATCTGAATTTGCCTAGATTATTGTAATCACAGTCACTCTCTGGGTATATTTATAAACACATAGAGAGAATGTATATGTGTGTGTTTGTATGTGTGTGTGTATACATGGCTGTGTATGATTATGTAGCAAGATGTACTGAGCCTCATCTCATTTTTTTTCCCCTCAGTTTTTACCTAGTAGTCAAAGTGATTAGATACATCCCAGGATCTTAGGTAGAAGTGGCCTCTTGCATGAAATCAGAAAACATTTCTTAGGAGTCTCCAAATTTATTCTTAAAAACTCATTGGTTCTTTAATTGGGAAAACGTTTACATTCCATACTTACCAAATACATTAACTTTCCCAGGAAACCTTATAGTAAGTTAGGTAGTTCAGGAAAAGTGTCACCTGTATCCTGAATTTCCTCTTGGTTCTGCTGAGATACCGCAAGTATTGTGGGAAAAATATAATGGCAAACAGCCAGAAATACGTAAATCTAGTCATAGTTGTCCAACTACAAACATAAAATTAAATGTATTTTTCTCATCATTTAATTAAATCTTTTATTTTCATTTACAGAAATGTTGAATTTGATAAATTGGTGGAGAGAAAACATGGATTTTTAGAAACTGAGGAGAAAATTAAGGTAATTAGTAGATTTTTCTTGACAATCTTATTTGTTAATAATTTCACAATATATTTAATATTATATTTTATTCACATTAGTGTATGCTTTCATGAATCTATCATATTGAAAATTTAGCATACTGTGTAATGGGTAAATAAAATAGAATTTTATATATTTTTGGAAAATAAACTGACATTTCTGTTAACAAATGTGGAAATAATGTAGTTTAAAATATTTGTGGCTGTGAGGAAATACACTTAAGCTATATTAAAAACAAGTGGGCTAAAAAATAAATGGGTTTAGTAGGTCTCTACCTCTTTGGAAAGACAAGTGTTATATATTATTTTCTTAAGAATTTAATTTAGAATAACCATACCAAGTTATTTTTTCAATTGGTACATATATGCCAACATAGGATATTGGTCATTTTTGTTTAATTTACTCCATTTACTGTCAATTACATATCCATGATGGTACACATAAATATTGAGGAAAAAAGTACACATTTTATAGCACAAAGATGTTTAATAAAATCAAATTATTTTCATAAGTAATGTTTTATTTGCCACAAGTTTATGTATGGGATATAATATAAAAGACTTCCAGGAGTGTAACCTTAGGTCAGTATATACCTTTCTCAGCAAAACAGTCAAAGCAAAAGAGGCCTTTATATTGAATCGACAGTAAAATTAGAATTTCCTTTCTTAAAGTTATGGAAGTTAATTTCTATAAATTGACTTTGTAAAGTTTGGAATGTAAATTATTATAAATATACAGTCCTAAAATGAGAAATATCAACTTTCTTATTATTGTCCTTCATATTAAAATGATGTTTTTTGTTTAATTTTGAATTGCTGATATAAATGGCATGTATTATAGAGGTCTGTTGATATGTTTTTCTCTCTTTTAGGAATACTCAGTGACTTAAGAATATAAAAACATGAAAACATTGCACTTACTTTTGTAGGCTTTAAAATTTCTAATTGATATTCCTTTTAAATAATTTGTTTTAATTTCTTTGTTATTGGTTTCTTCTTTATTCACATATGCAGACTACTATTATTCCTATTTTCCAGAGTAAATATGATGCATCTCTTTTTTGTATTTATTATCTTCTTGTACAATAACATTGCAATTTTGCATATATTCTTCTACTGACTTGAATGTGAAATGGTTTTTTCACTACTTAATATTAGTAAAATAAATAAATAAATGAAAATAGGTTCTGTCAATCTTTCCTTTTTTTAAAAATTCCTCCAAGGAAGAAACAGATGCCCTTGCTCTGGAGATGTTAAAATCTGGTGGGAATGATGAAGTTCTATAGAAATTATCATATACATTTTAAAAGGAGCGTTTACAAATTGATAAGGAAACAGCTGTTCACTTTTGCCAGAGGCTCCTGAAACCTTCACAGAAGTTTTGAAATTCACTGAGGGGTTGTTGAGGCAGAGAAGATGAAGTCATTTATTCTAGGCAAATAGAATAGCTTGTCAAAGGGTACATCAAAAAGCAAGTCATGGATAGCTGCAGGGTTAAATATGTGGTGAGACAATGTCAGGAGATGACTGGAAAACTTGGTTTTAGATGGCCCATGACATACCATGCTTGCCATACTGAGGCTTAATTTTCCAGATGTCTCCAGAGTGCTTAAGGTATCCACGGAGATATGGGAATCAAAGTTTGGGACATCTGATATTTATTTTCTTTCATAAATGTAAGAAATAATTAGGACCATAATATTTACTATAATGATTGCTATAGGGTCCCCAGATATGAGGATCTGGAGAATCAGAGGGATTTTTACAGTATTAAATGGTTGGCAGTGTTTGTTTTTTTAATTGAGATATAATTCACATATGATAAAATTCAACATTTTAATGTTTACAATTCAGTGATTTTTAGTATAGTCACAAAAATGTACAGCCATCACTACTATCTAATTCCAGAACATACCCTTTAGCAGTTACTCCTCATTAGCACCCGAAACAGCCACTGGCAGCCACTAATCTACTTTCTGTCTGTATGGATTTGCCAAATAAATGGAATCATACCCTTTTGTATATGGCTTCTTTCTCGTAGCATAATGTTTTCAAGTTTCATTACCAGATTAATCATTAATCAGTACTTCATTTTTTTATGGGTCAGTAATATTCCATTGTATGGATATACCATATTTTGTTTATCCATTCATCTGTTGATGGATATTTGGGTCATTTCCAACTTTTGACTATTTTGAATAATGCTGCTATGAACATTTGCATACAAGTTTTGGCATGGACATATGTTTTCATTTCTCTTGGACATATACCTAGGAGTGGAATTGCTGGGACATATGGTAACTCTGTGGGTAACCTTTTGAGGACTGTTTTCTAAAGTGGCTGTACCTTTGTACATTTCTTCCAGAAATGAATGAGGATTCCAATTTCTTCACACCTTTGCTGTAACTTGTTATTATCTGTCCTTTTTACTGAAGTGATCCTAGTGTATATGAAGAGGTATTTTATTGGGATTTTTATGTTGGTATTTGCTATTTAGAGCATTTTAGTGTACTGATGTTACATTTGCCTATTTAAGTGCATTTATGGTATTTTTGTCAATTTTTTAGTAGACTAGCCCTCACATTTAGACAGTTCTTTTTATGTAGTCCTATATAGAAATTGCAAATGATATATTATTTGATTAATATAGTCACCAAGTCAAATAAATGGCAGAGCTTACATTTCCCTATTTCTCTTTGTCAGCTTTAGTACATGATATAACATTGATAATATATTCAGATTTATTGAGGAGCTAGCCAAAACCTTATGACATTCAAGAAACTGAAATATGGATTTACCTCTTGTATCATAAGTGACTAAACTTTTCATAACAGACTACTGAATATATTGTTTCTTGAGTTGTAAGCTAATGATAGTATACATCTGAAATATAAAAGTAACCTTTCTGTTTTTTCAACAATGATTAACGTCATGCTCAATCTAGTATTGTACAAATTTTCACTAAAGTTTATTAAAAATGTTTAGAAGACTTTTTTGAGATTTTCTGCAGGGAAGGAAGAAATCTACTGGAGAAACCCTAGTTTTACTATAGTGAAAATGGCCAAAATCACACATGAAAAAGTGTTTATAAAAATAAATACAATTTTTTGAGCCTCATAAGGAAAGCTATGCTAGGGAAGATATATTTTCCTCAGAGAATGACTTCTTTGAGTGTATTGAGCCACAAAGTGTCAAACCAAAGTTTTTAGAATAAAAAATCCTATTCAAGTCACCTCACTCTCACCAAAGATACTAGAGCAGTCTTTCCTGTTTTGGTTGATGGCTCCATTCTTCCATTTCCTTAGGCACTACTTCTTAGAGTAATCTTTGCAACCTCTTTTTCACACATCACACATGTATCATGCTTAGAAATAATGGAGCATTTTCAACATTAATGGAAGAGTATATGCTATTGTATTACTTCTGAGCACCTCTTCTGTTACTATCTTGGTCCAAATTACAATTCCCTTTTACCTGGATACTTGCAATAGCACTGCAATCATTTTCTTTTTTTTCTGTTCTTGTTCCTCTGTTTTCACTGTACAACAACCAGAGAGACCTGTAACCTTTTCCACGTCTTCTGCATTACAGCTGCCCTGGCTTATTGCCATTCTCTGAACACTCTAGGTTACTTCTACCAAGGAGCCTTTGCTGTTATTGTTTCTATCACCAATCATGCTCTCCCTAGTTATTCACATGGATTGTTCCCTAGACTTCAGATGTCCTCATCTCACTGTGGCCTTCCCTGGGCACACTATTTAAAACTGAAATTGCCTGGGAACACTTTCTCTCCTCCTTTCCTGTTTTATTTTTCTCCAGAACATATATCACCACATTACACGCAGTTTCATTTGTTGGCCTCTTCCTATTTTGTTAATGTATTCTAAATATTTCTTCTTTAGAGCAACATTCTAATTTTGAATTTTACCTGTGTTTTATATTATACCACTGGCCTCGCTCATGGATTTATATATTAGAAAGATAATTTTGGAAGCAGTATGGTTGACGGAGTGACTAGAGGCAGGTGGACCACCTAGGGAATATGTACAATGACTCAGGTGAGTTAAAATGAACATCTGGTTTAAGGAAACACTAGTGGGGATTGGGTGGCCACGTTTGAGAATATTTAGAAGGGAAAATTGACAGTTCTTAGAGACTGATTACATTTGAGTAGTGAGAGAAAAGTTGAAGTCAGGATGAGTATCAGATTTCAAACTGGCAACCAGGTGGCTGGTGGTGCCATTTCCTCAGCTTTGTAGGGAATAAGTTTCTTTTTTTCCTGTGTTTTTGTAGAAATAAATTTTCTCAGGTGGATGTTAATTTTCATCTCTAGGTAGGAGTGCTCTGTATAAACATAAACCCTCAGCTAAAGCTCATGAATTGTCTTACTGCTTTATTCATTAATTTACTAAAAAAAATTTTTTTATGAAAGGTTTGATTTCCTATGTAATTACGTTTTCTAATTAATTTCAAAACCACAGTTAGAAAGTACAGGATGTAAAAACTGGCCATGGGCAGAATAAAAGCACATTAATTATTCAGACAGTCATTCCTGCTTATTCCATTCTTGGAGATATAGTGGCTGTCAGAATCTGTCAGCTGTATAGTTAGTGTCCTTCAGGATTTATATGTGTAAATGATGACCTTTAGAAATCTGCATGAAAATAAGTCTTGATTGGAATGATAGCTGCCAGTCAGTTGAGCAAAGGAAAAGGTATCAGCTACTACTTATACCACAAAATAGGTTGTGAGGCAGTGAACAGGAAATGGAGTATCTATCAAATAACAATACTTTTTCCACAAAATAAAAATAAAACCTATTTCAACAGAGTCTTTCAAGGCAATTTATAACCAATTATAACCAATTAGCAGATTTGCCTGGATCAGTATTTTTCGTGAATATAGCTTTTCTCACTAAACATTTCTTTAGAATTTTTTTTTAAAATTCAGTGGTTTAAAAATAAAATTTTATTAGAATTTTTTGTTATAAAATTATGGAAAATATATAAAATATTGCAAAGAATAGATCAGAATATTAATGTTATCCATAATTTCACACTCAGAGGTAACCAAGTTGAATACTGTGGTGCAAATTCTTAGTTTTTTTTTTTTTTTTATAACAAACTAAATATGTATAGACATTAATGGCCTCATGTGGGTGAAAGTTCATTTTTACTAGGATCATAATATTTTGTCACATGCTTTCTTTAATAATATTTTGTCACCATTTTGAAGATACTGTGTTCTAGTTTGTATATTAGTCAGCCAAAGGGGTGCTGATGCAAAGTACCAGAAATCTGTTGGCTTTTATGAAGGGTATTTATTTGGGGTAAAAGCTTACAGTAACAAGGCCCTAAAGAGTCCAACTCAAGGTTAGTTGCTCACCCAAATTCTGTTGCCATGTGTTGAAGCAAGATGGCGGGCGACATCTGGGTGGGTTCAGCCTTCCTCTTATGGCTCTGTGGGTCCAGCTTCTTCCAATCTCAGCTGTAGGCTGGAGGGCTCGTTTCTTTCTGGGGCCTGCTCAGCTGCTCAGGGCTCTGGTCTCTTCAGCTGCCAACTATCAGGCGAATGGCTAATCTCTCTCCTCGCAGCAGGATCAAAGCTCTCACCTGTGTCTGTGGAGCTCCCTTCCTCTGTGTGTTTATTCTGTCTTCTTGATTGATTGTCCGTTTATATAGCCCACAAAGGGGGAGGGGACTCAAACTGAGTTATACTCTTTGACGTGGTAGAATCAAAGCCCTAATCTTAACATAATTTAATCAAACACATCTCCTCTGACTGTAATACAATCAAAGGGTATCATGCCCAGAAGAACAGACCAGTTTACAAGCATAAACTCTCTTTTTGGAATTCATAAATAATCTCAAACTGCCACAGTTTGCTAGGCTGCCAGAATACAATAATATACCAGAAATGGGTTGGCTTTTACAATGCAGATTTATTTGCTTACAAGCTTACAGTTGTGAGGTCGTGAAAATGGTCAAATCAAGGTATCATCAGGAAATTGTTTCTACCTGAAGATCAGCTGCCAGTGATCCTGGAGTCCTCTGTCATATGGCAAGGCACATGGCAGCTTCTGCTGGACTCTCCTTTCTCTCTGGGTTTCATTGGTTCAGATTCTTTCCTATGATGTTCTCTCTTGCTTCTTTGTGTTTCTCTCTTGGTATTCATCCCATTTATAAAGTACTCCAGTTAGAGAATAAGACCCACTCTGGGCTACACCCAAACTTAAGTGATATAATCAAAAGTCCCCACCTACAATAGGTTTAAACCCAGAGGAATTGATTAGCTCTAAGGACATGATATTTTTTGGGGTCTATAAAAGCCACAAACTGCCACACATTAAATATGTGGTAGTTTATATTTTATTCATTATATATACTGCTGAGGTAAACATATTTATATAATCTTTGGGTATCTAAATTATTATTTCCTCAGGATAATTTTCAGCATTGGAATTACGGGGTCATAGTATATATGACTCTTGGGGAACAGATGTAGCTCAGTGGTTGAGTGCCTGCTTCCCATGTACAAGGTCCTAGATTCAATCCCAAGTACCTCGAAAAAAAAAAGTATATGACTCTTATTAGAGCATTTTCATTATTTCAATAATGCTCTGATTATTAAAGTGATGAATGTAAAACTATGTGATTATACCAAATACCATCACTTATATACTTTGTATGAATTGTATGCTTTATTAATATGTATCAATAAAATTTGTTTAAAAGAAAACATATGACTCCTTTTAAAGCTTTTAATACATATTGTTAAAATTTCTTTCTGGAAAGTTTGTACCAGTTTTCATCTTCCACAGGCTGTCAGTTTACCAATATCTTCACATTTATTGATATAATAAATTTAAAATGTTATATTTTAAATGTCTAATATAAGCTTGTTTTTGGAGTATATTGAAACCTTATGTAAAGCAGAAAAATCAATTTCAAGAAGAAACTCTTTTTTTGATATTGTTATGAATTTCAGCTTCTTTACATTGTATCACTTATCACTTACCTATCCTGTCAAATGAAACATAAAATTCTCATATTTCAGGATAGTGCTGAATACCTGAAAAGAAAGCAAAAACTAATAAAAACAAAAACAAAAAATTGGAGCATTTGAAATAATCATACATATATGGTATATAAAAAGCACCATCAGAGCAAACAGGTTTCATTCCTCATCTCTCTTTTCTTGCAGGACATCTCTTGCTTATTTTAGCCACCCATGTCTTTTCCTGTTTGGGGAAACAAGGGAGTTACTACATAATTTTTGGGATATAATTAGCCCCTGCTTGGGTTTTTCCCCTTGACATATCTGAGCATGATCTTTAACTCAGTACTTGAAAAGTAAAATAAAATCACTAGTTGAGAATAAACGCGATGAATGAACAGTATACAGCTTTCTGTTTGTATAATAATAAACCTTAAGTTAAAGTGATATGTGGGATGTAGACCATTCGCGCCAAATTTCTAGAATGATCATGATGTTAACTTCCTATTATTTTTCATTTCTACCAGTAAACCATGAGGATCTAGCATTGGCCCAGTCAGAATCTCATGCCTTGAGTCTTGCCCTTTACCAGATCTCATTTCTCTTAAACTATCTTCTTTTTCTACCCAGGGATTGCAAAATATTATGAAGTTTCAGTAAAGACCATTCTTTTTGCCTGAATCAAGGATGTTCTCTTTTTTTTTTAATGAAGATTTATTTATTCCTCCCCCGCGCCCCCATTGTTTTGTGCTCGCTGTCTGCTCTCTGTTTCCATTCGCTGTGTGTTCTTCTGTGTCTGCTTATCTTCTCTTCAGGAGGCACTGGGAACCGATCCTGGGACCTTCTGGAGTGGGAGAGAGGTGCTCAATCTCTTGTGCCACCTCAGCTCCCTGGTCTGCTGCATCTCTTTTTGTCTCTCCTCTGTTTCTCTTTTTCTTGCATCATCTTGCTTTGCCCGCTCTCTGAGCAGGCCAGCACTCTGTGTGGGCCAGCACTCCGCGTGGGCCAGCACTCCGCTCAGGCCAGCTCACCACATGGGCCAGCTTGCCTTCACCAGGAAGCCCTGAGAATCGAACCCTGGACCTCCTATATGGTAGATGGGAGCCCAATCGCTTGATCCACATCCGCTTTTCAGGGATGTCCTCTTGAATACAGTGAAAGCTGCTCTGAGCTCTTCATATTTATAGGTTCGTGTTTTGGGCCATAGCTAAAAATAGTTCATTATTGGTATTGATTTTTTGTGGGGGAAAGGGTGCATTTGTTCACGATTTTTAAAAATTAAGGCATAATGTGCATAAATTTAAATTTGCCCATTGTGTTTGATGAATTTTGACAAAGGTATATACCTGTGTAGCCTCAACAGTTGTTTATCTGTCTACCTATTATGATTATAGTTTTGTTTTTGTGTTTACTGGTGTACTGTTCTATGAGGTTTAAGACATGTATCGACTTGTGTAACTGTCACCACAATTAGGATACAGAACAGTTTAATCAACCTAAAAATTCCCTCGTGCTGCCTTATTGTAGTCACACCTTTCCACCCATAACCCCTGGCAACTGCTGATCTGTTTTCTGTTTCTATATTTTTATCTTTTCCAGAATGTCATATAAATGAATCTTACAGTAGACAATAACCTTTTGAGACTGACTTCTTTCACTTAGCATATAATGCCTTTGAGATTCATGCATGTTATATATCAATAATTCATTCCTTTTTTTGTTGCTAAGCAGTATTCCATTGTCTGGATGTATTGCAGTTTGTTTATCCATTTACCTGTTGAGGAATATTTGTGTTGTTTCTAATTTTTTGTTTATTATGAATACAGTTGCTATTAGCATAGGTGTTCAGGTTTTTCCCATGAACATAAGTTTCATTACGTAGCGTAAATGCCCAAAGTGAGATTTCTGGGCCATATGTAAATATATGTATTGATTTTAAAAATTATTTCTAATTTCATTTCTAGCAGCAGTTTTTGTCCCTGTTTTATTTCTTTTCTATTTAAGCTGCCATTTTTATTATGTAAATTGGTGTTGTGCAGGAATTTCATCTTCTCCAATTGTTGAGTTAATATTAATTTTTAATCCAAACCTGACTATGGCAGACCTTCTTTTATTGGTATCTTAAGTTAGGTAGGAAAATTACATGATCCAAGTAGAAAATCCTGCTTTTATGAGTTTCCCTTACATGACGTTTTGTACTTTTCCTTAAGAGTGTGTCTTGTTCTCCTCTAGTTATCAAACTCACCTAATTATAAAAACAGCAATATTAAAAAACCAGACATAAAGTTGATAGTGGATATTAGTGATCGAGACCAAATGATTGTTCAAAGTTATCATAAAAATTTAGCAAATATAGCAGGCTGGATCTGTTTTATATCACAGCAAATATTCCCTATGTATCCACGAGTCTGAGTTATACACATTTACAAATGTGGTTCCTATTAGGAAGAACCCTGAATCAGGTTACCTTTACTCAAGGCCTGGTCTTGCCATTAACTTAAGAGACTCAGTGCACATCATATAATCTCTCTGGATTGTAGTATTCTCATTTGTCCAATTAGTGAGGTCAGGACTAGATTATCCATAAAGGACCTTCTTGCTCTAAAAAAATATGATGCTGCAATTCTGTGATGATCTTGGGTCATTAAGCAGTAAAAGTTTGTGTGGCATGTGTTTAATATATTCTGTCAGAAGGCATGGCTATATACAATACATTTTATTTTAAAACATAATTATACTTTTAAAAATATGGTTTTGGTGCTAGAAAAATTCCACTAAGTATTTCAGAAAACTTGAAAATATAGAATCATTAATTTCCCTAGTGTTGTTCAAAAGGTTAGTATTTTGAAAAATTCTGGATGTTTATTTTATGTTAAATAAATACATGGGTAAACGCAGTTGCATAGTCTCATTTTTTAGTATTATAAGAATTTATTGTATATTACATTTTTTATATTTTTTCCAGTATTTCTAATTTTGAAAATAACTGCCTTTCCTTAACTATGAAGCAAGAGCTTTATATTAAATTCTCCATTTTTCCCAAATAAATACTCCTTTCTAAACAATTGAAAGCTTGTATATTTACAAGAACAAGAGACTGATGGATTGCATATCTTTTGGTTATATCTGGCTAATAGGAAATTACTACTACTTTTTAACGCCTTTCAAATGCTAAGGAATGTCCCCATAAATCTTGAAGAGAAATGAAGAGTAAAACACACTCCTTTTAATATATTTTAAAAAAAAATAATTATTCGGTACACATTATATTAGTGTTGATGTGGATAAGCCATCTGCTGTGCTCTGGAGTGATAGTGCTATCTTGACCTTGAGAAATTCAGGAGTCTAGTTGGAGATACAGTAACATCTACAACTAGCTGTGTTATAATATACCAAGACAATAATGGAAACATTAAAATAATGGCGTAATTACGTCTAAATGAAAGGTCTAGGGAAAGCTTTGCAGGATTTAGTATATGATAAGGACTTTACTACTGGATATTGGATTTTCTCAGCAGGGATTACTTACAGAATAATGAATAATCTGTTCTGGGTAGAATATAAGCTTCTTGAGTGATAAAGTATTGGGCAAAAGTATTTAAGAGCAATCCAAGGCCATATTAAGAGGGACCTTTTTTATTATTATGTTTAATTAGGGACCTATTTATACAGGTCTGTGATTTTGATATTATTGTTTTAAGGAGCAACATCTTTGGGAGCGTGAGGGATGCTTTAAAGTTGGGATAATACAAGCAGATATAAATAACATGCTGGAACAGATAGCTATGGTAAGGAACAGAAGGGCTGGAACAGATAGCTATAGTATTCTATGAGCTGTTCACAAACACCAGTGCTCCTAGTACTGGTTAAAATTCAAATGGTGAACTTTTTCTGTACTTTTACAGAAACTTTTGAGATATATACCTGTAGATCTTGGCCCAGGAGAATCACACTTTTTCTTCTTGAAAACATTATAAATTTTGCACGTAAATGAAAGTTTTTTGGTATCTTTCATATCCATCCAATATATAATATATGCAACCCTTTTTTTTTATTCTTAAAATGTGTTCGTGAAAGCTAATTTAATTGCTTAAAAAAAAAGAAATAAAGAAATTGGATTTCTTGGTTTGGCTTACTGCTGCCTTCAGTGTTCTGAGAACAATAATGCAATTAGCTAAAATGTTTATCCACAAAATTTAATTCCTGGGGAGTATCTTCTCAAATTGCCTCTTACAAGTGTAATGGAAGCAAGCAGTTGTTTGCCAGCTTTGTTGCCAAAAATTGTGAATGGCTAGATTTTTATAAAACTTGGTGGTAATGCATCTGTAATCATGTAAACTCAACATTGTAAATTGGAATGAAAAAACTAAATTTTGTAGACAAACACTTTTTGTTAAATTCTGTCTCAATTTTCTCAGCTACAGGAGAAGAAATCCTCAGTGTTGTTAATTATTCCACAAAAGTATTGAATCCATTTCTTTTTCAATTTAATTTACTTTCAACTCTATTTAAAATAGCAGTAATTTTGGATTTTCATTTTCTGGATAATCAAGTGATAAGTAGTTGCAAATTAAAGTTTTATATTTATTCTGGGCATATATTATAAATATCCAAAGAAAATAAATACTTCTATCACTATACTTATATCAGTAGTATTGAAGCAGTAGGTCCCTACATGTTTAAACTAATTGCTAAACGGAAAAGAGCAGAAGACAGATTTTATGAAACTTATGCTGAATATATAGCTTCTGAGAAGTTATGATCATTTCTAATAACTTTGCTGTACTGTACTATTATTTCAGGTGCTTTCTCTTCCTGCTGGATTATTTTTTAGCTGCATTTAAAACATACCTATTGCTAATCCTATATAAAATTTTAATACAAATTTGAGAATTTTGATAAGTAATTGAGTCCATTGGCAAAACATCAGAACACATTAAAGCTTTCATTTTAAAAAATTGCTAATGTAACCTTTTTGAAGTAGATAAGAAAATTATAAGAGCACTGCAAAGACTTTAACTGGCATAGGGCATCAATAGAATGCCAGGGAACAAATTTAATATAAAACAATTTGGAAACATGGTATGGAGGGGAATAGCTCCATTGCTACTTTCAAAACAGTAACAATAAGTGGTTAATATCTCACATGAGAGAGCACATTGTGCTTACAGACAAACAAGGAATAATGAAGTAATGGAGTCTCCACCAAACTAACCAGTATATTTTGTAATTATGAGACCATAAGTTGAAGACCACATCTGAAATGAAGATCATTTTCAAATTGCATTCATTATAGCCTGTTTTAGCTAAAGAGGGAAAGGATTTATTTGTGAAGTGCTGCCTACAGTGTGCCCATCACCAAATGTCCGACACATTTCCTGTATGTATCCAGCATCCAGTGACAAAATTCTTTTGGCTAAACCTATGGCAGAAAGTGAACTTTCAAATAAGTTTAAAATTAATGCAAAACCATCATAATCTTTCCCATTATACGTATTCATGTTTAATATATTTAGAATGCAACCTTAGTTATAATGTTGGTCTATTTCTGCCATTAATGATGTTAAAGTCTTTCATTTAAAGAAAAAATAAATTGTTTATTGTCTTTAGTAATGCCTTAGGTCAGTCAATACTGAGGTTTTTTGGGGGGGAAGCTGACCTGGCTCAGGTGACTGGGCTCCCGCCTATCATATGGACGGTCGCTGGTTCAGATCCCTGTGCCTCCTAAAGAAGACAGTGAGCTGGCATGATGGGCAGGCATGGCAAGCTGATGCAACAAGAGACACAAGAAGAAAAGAACATAATGGGAGACACAACAAAGCAGGGAGTAGAGGTTCCCAGTGCCTCCTAAAGAAGACAGTGAGCTGACGCCATGGGCAGGCACTGCGAGCTGACGCAACAAGATGATACAATAAGAGAGGTGGGGTGGAAAAAAGAGAATGAAAGACACAACAAAGCAGGGTACGGAGGGTGGCTGAAGCAATTAGACACCTCCCTCCCACATCAGAGGTCCCGGGTTCAGCTTCTGGTGCCTCCTAAAGAAACGAGGAAAACGAACAGACTCAGCAAGTGAAAAACAAAGGGATGGGGAGAAATAAATAAATAAGTAAAATAAATCTTTTTTAAAAAAAATACAGGGTACTTTTCAAGCACTATGGGACTTTACTTATATCAAGTTACATGAAAACATTTATGTTAATCTGGAAGGAGAGATTCTTACTTTGATTTCCATGGATGAATTATCGCCAACTTAGTTGATCCGAGGTCTTGGTCATTTTTATCATTTGAAGGGCTTTGATTTCTGACAATATATTACAGAGTATGGGTAAAAATGATTTAACAGCCCTTTGGCTTTCCCAGCCATCTTCTTTTGTGTCACATCCAATTTCATTTCATCCAGGAGGGAAATCATTATTATATTTAACAACTATAAACCCATATGTTTTCCAGTTAATATATTTGTTTATAAATTGACACTAATAATGTGTATTTGTATAGTGCTTTGACTAGCCCTTTTGTTTCTCGCAACATTCAAATTCATATGCAAATAAAATTCAAGTCTGCTGTGTTCCAGGTTCTATGAAACATATTTTCATGTAATTTATTTAATAATCAATTAACCTAATAAAGAAGATACATTATTATTCACACTGAGAGAAATGATACTCTAATTCAGTATTTATTATATTTCCAATATAATAAACATAAATCAATAGTATAAACTAATAAATACATAATAATGGTGATTCACTAGAAGTTCACTTTTTGTCACCAATTTTTACATTTTAGGACTTGTTATAAAATTATAAGGTAAAGACTTTTAAACAACAGACCTTTATCTTCTTTTCTTATTAATATAGTCCCTTTTTAAATTTTAGATGCATATCCCAATCATTTAATGTCTTATTTCTTAAGATCATTCTGTGAAATACTGCTTTTACAGAAAATGTAATTAAGGAATAGGAGAGATATAATTGAGGAAGAGTTACCCTCCATTTCTGTGGCCTGGCCAGTATTAAAAACTAAGAATGAAAAAACAAAATCAAAAACAAAAACAAAAACCACCTAAGAATAGTCAAAGAGATATCCATGAGGGAAATAGGACAAATATGGGGTATAAGGAGAAGACATGAAAGAACATTATCTCCTGAGGTCCTGCTTTTTCAAACTCCTTCAGAGGCCACCTTCTCCCCCAGTGTGCACTGCACCTTTCCAGCTCTCAATTCCTACTTCTGTGGTTCTTGCCTGCCCAAAATCTCCAAACTCTTTTATACCACATAGCTAGAAATCCCCGTGTTTCTGAAGTACTGACTGAGGCTATTCTTGTTCTGTTCCTTATATTTTCTAAGTTCAACATATGAATACTTCTCTGAAGAAAATCTGAATAAACCAGTTAATCTCCCCTAAAAGATTGTCCCAATAGTAACTGGTCTTTTCAGACTCCTGGGGACTATGTTCAATCTCTTATCTCCAAGAATCATTTCTTCAACAAGGAGACGTTACAGTTTCAATAAAGAATACTTCTCTGTGTCTTACTCCAAAGATTTTTTTTTTTTGAGTGTATAGTTGCAGAAAATAGAATAGGTGAGTAATACAGCAGTCACTGGAGAGCCATATCATGCCATGCTTTGAAGAGATAAGTAAAACTGCACATGTGTACTTTGTCAACAGATGCTTTATTGAAATTTTTGGAGTGAACCATTCTTCATGGTTTTAGAAATCTTTATCACACCCAGTAGGCTAGACTTGATGAAATAGTAAAATGATGTTGGTTTTGGTATGTTTTACTTTACCTTAAAAACAAGATCATAAAACATTTTGCTGAAACTGCAGTTCTGAAATATTTCAGTGCCTTTTATGATATATCTAATAATTACTAATAAGGAATGTCAAAATTAATGTGATAAGTAATTTATTAGAAAGCAAACTTGAAACTATAAAAAGAAAATATGATTTTAGATCTGAAATTTTGGATTTTGATCCATTGGAAAACCCTAATTTAGTAGACCAGTAAATATTGTGGAATGAGAATATAAATATATTGTAAATGTATCGACTGTAAATGGCACCAACAGTCCAACTTGAAGAATACATAATTCTTTTTCATTGAGATAAGTTACCTTATGTTTTCCTTATCTCTATTAATATCTAAAAATTAGCAAAACATTTCATATTAAATAAATGGACTATCTTAAGTCATTTATGATGACTTGGTTAACAAGTTCAATTTATGATGATCCTATCTAGCAAACTTAACATGATTCAGTGTTATATAGTAAAATATTGCTTTCCTTTTTGCCTGTGTTAGTTTCTTTCCCTTGGTTTTTCTGTCTACTCCACCTTTTTGGCTTCCTTTGTACTTTTATACTCTAACTCCATTTATATGACATAGGGGACATTATTTGTTTGTTTACACGCTTGACTTCCTTGCTGTTCTCCTGAAATAGGAGCAGACACAGTCAGAGGATCTTTCAAAATCTAATGGTTGCTTAAATAATTCAATCTGATATGATGTGTACATCACAGTACCAATAAGTAAAGGAATCATCTCTCTCTTCTTTTCTTTCCCCTCTTTTTCTTTTTCTTCTCTTTGTGTGTGCTTTCTCTCTCTCCATAACTATATCCCCTCCCTTACCCTGTCCTTCAGTCTTCCAAACTGCAAAGGTAAGAATAACTTACATTAGGGTTACTTGAATTTATTCACATATTCTAATTAGAAATAAAAGTCCTGAATGGGCCATTTATAGGACAGGACAATTACTTACTTGTAAGTAGAAAGTATAAAGCAATAGAAATTGTCTACTGAGTCAGACATTACTAAAATTATTTATTCAAATATTAAAATTGTGGTTGAAGTAAAAGTTGCTCACTTTTGGTAATACTCAGGTCTTTAGTTAAATACATATAACATTTAAATGAACCATGTGACACTCTCAGGAATAAAAATGATTTTTTAATATTTTTCATTGAGGAATTAATATATTAGCAAAGGGTACTGTTGACTAGTTTATCTCTGACTTTGCAAACCTATATTATGGCTAAAGATGTAATCATAAAAGCATAGAATATTTTCAGTATGAAACCAAATTTTTAAATGGTGTAAATCATAAATCAGACAACAATGTATAAGAATAATTTAATTTGACCCTGTTTCATCTTTTGGTTAGTTCCATTAATTTTCATGGTCTATTTTACAAATATTTTAGAGATGGAAGCAAGTATTCAGGTTGGTATATAAAAGGAAATTAAGATGCCAACAAATAATAATTGACAATTTTCTATAATGAATGAGTAAAAATGCTAAATGAACATCTACAACTATTCTTTTACCAGATGTATTAAGAATATCACTTAGCCTCCATGGGCCTCAATTTTTACACTAAAAGTTGAGAGATTTGAAGTTAATGACTAAGGTGTTCTCCTGACTGTATGTTTAATATTTATAATCTTCCTTCTTGCCTTATAAACCGCTTTAAACCTTTCCCTTGGGATTTTAGAAATGGGGAGGTATGTCATTCATGTTTGATCTCATGTACAAAAGGTAGGCAAGGAGCTGAGTCAGAATGACAGAGTATAATTTCCAAATTTAAAATGTTGTGTTGACTAATGCAATAAATTTGTACTTAGTTATAATAGAGGCGATGAGTATACCCGGGCACACTATCAGTGCAAGTATGCCCCTGAGACAATATAATTTGCTGCAAATCAAAATAATCAGCAAGAGAGCATATATTTCCTTAATGGAGTACTGAGAGTTTATCAGCTCCTACTAGAGTGCTTGTTTTAAAAAAAGAAAAAGAAGAAGAAAAGGGACAAGGTTCCACTGAATTTTTAAACCACAGTTAAATAAAACAGGTTTTGCATATGTTATATCTTCATGATTAATATATCTAGAAGGGGTAATTTCATGTTGAAGAGAGAGGTTTAATAATTATAGAAAGGAATATAATTATTACAAGTGGATTTGAGGAATTAAAATGTCATATAATTTCATTTATTACCTCAGTATATCAGACCATTCTAAAACGTTCTTGCTCCAGTTGAACAGACAAATAGAATAAATACAGAATTTTAAAAACTTGCAGTATATAAATAGAAGAAAATGATACACTTATTTTCAGAGGAGATTAGGAAGGCAATGAGAAATAATTCCTCTTTTTAAGCCAGGCATTTTGTAACATAGAACCATCACTATATATTGTCTATGAGATTCCCAGTGAATAACTGGCAATGTGAGGCTATAGTAGTCAGAGCTCTTTTCCCCTTCCAAACCAGTTATTGTGCTGCTAATTAGAATTGGATATTGGTGGTAGTGGAAATGGGGGAGACTATCAATGTTACTTTGTGTTAAATTTTAATCACACAAGTTAGGACATTCAGAATTATGGTTTCCATGGTATCTACAACACTGTGCCCTGTGTGAAGGCATTACAGTGGGGGTCTTTGATTAAAAGAAAGTAAACCAAAGTGAAACAAAGCGCTCCATATGTGTGGCTAAAGTTACCAAAAAAAAGTGCAGCTCCCTTGTCCTTAATTATATTTACTTAATGGTATGTCACGTGTCTGTGCCGTACACTGAAAGGTCTGTTGTAATTCTCATGTGGATGCCCTGTTTTCATTAGGCTTAAATGATTGTTTTGTATAACATCTTTTATATTTTTTGCATTTATCCAATTTATTTATTTTTTAATTTTATATTATCTGTAGAATCTGACATCAGAGAACTCAGGATAATTCATGTGGGTTTTTTTCCTCTAAATTTTTTTTTGAAAGAGTTTATGGAAAGAGAAGATCGCTCTGAGCAGTGGGTAAAATTGTAGTACTGGGGTTTTTGCTTATAAAATTTTATTCTGAATATTTAGGTAAGAAAGCTTTTTAAAGTTTCATTTTTAATAAGTTAAATTTTATCACTAACAGGAAAAGGATCCCAAGCAAGAAATGAGAGAGACCAATCTAGGCTATGTATAGTACTGAAGCAAACAAAGAACGTAGCAGTGAAAAGTAGTTGTAGGCATTGGCAACTATAGCCAAAATGTATTTGGAGAAGATTTATGTTTGAAGAGTGGGTTTTAGTCAAGAAAGGAAATAATCATTAAATCATTATATCACATTCCTGTCTCATTTTAAATAGAAATGTAATCTTTAGTGTATACTGGATAACAATTATGTTTTATGCAATTAAATACTTACACAGCATGACTAAGAAATGCTTGTAATGTAGGAACAGAAGAGGCATGTTCAAATAAGGACTTTTTCATGTATTGTAGCAGGGCTTTGTTGTATGTCTATTACCAGTTTAGTTATGTTAAGTTTGTCATTATCTCAGTTTATATGCTTCAAGGAGCATATAGTCGAGTGACATTTTTACTAAGAATAAGTGAAAATAAAGACATATTTTTCTACATTTTCATTTCTAAATATAGAAAATGGTAATCAGTGTAAAAGTTCTTATGATATGGTTGAAAAGCCCATAATATATATTCAGATCAGGAAATGAAGGCTCAGTATCTTTCTCTTAATACTTAGGCATGGATGAATATCAATGAATCACACTTTAAAGTAAAATAAACAAACAACATTCTGTAGGCCAATAGCAATTGCAGGGATCAGCAGACTTTCTGGAAAGGCCAGATAGTAAACATTTTAGCCCTGGCTGTCCATGTGGTCTTTGTTCCAACTGCTGAACTCCAATGTTGTAGCGCAAAAGGACCATAGACAATATGTTAAAAAAAAAAATGACCATAGCTTTGTTCAATAAAATTTTAGTAAATACTGAAATTTGAGGTTCATATTATTTTCATAAATCATGAAATAGTATTCTTTTGATTTCCCCCCCAACTATTACAAAATGTATAAAATACTCTTAGCTCTCTGCATGTTTAAAAACAAGGCGGTGTAGCAGTTTCATCTTATGGGCTGAGTTTGCCAAACCCTGCTCCATTGGATTTTCTGTTTTGGTTTGTTTGTTTTATATTTTTAGTTTCTGACATTCAAAATAGATTACCTACAGGAAAAAATTAGTACTTAAATGTTATATATTCAATGTAATTTTTAATATTATTATATAAAATTTCCATTGGTGTTTTGAGTATCTGGTGATCCATTCTGTTCTAAAAAAAAAATGAAATGTCATCTGTATGGATTTGAGGGAACCAGTTAAATAGCACACTCTTTCCCCATGTGAGTTTTAATGAAATGGAGAGCTAGATGAGGAGTTGGGTAGCTAGGGATCAAAATATCAATGAAGTGGTTAGAGTATATACCTTACATCAAGGCTGAAATGGGCTCTCTGATACCATACCTAAGTATTAAGGAGATTTACCCATCTAGTTCTAAGCTCAGCTGGATACATGCTGGCCTCCCCAAGGAGGGAGATGCCGCTGTTAAACTTGTTGTATGGAATAGTACACGAGAATCTGTGTTTTCTGTTTGTGCCTGGCAAAGGTCAGAAAGTTACATTAAATGCTATTCTTTCTTATGGAAAAATGAATTCATGGGAAAGGGAGTCATCACCAACATCATCTTTTATTATTTATTCATTCATTCACTCATTCATTCATTTTTTCTTTATTCATTCATTCAACAAATCTTTGTAGTTATCCACTCTGTGCCAGGCTCTGTATCTATTGCTGGACTTATAATAGTAAGCAAGTTCCCGGTGCCGTGGTCGTCACAATCCACTGGCAGTGACAGGCGTTACTCAGATAATTGCACACATTAGTGTGTATTTGCAAATTGGAATAACTTTTATGAAGGAAAAGAACAGCACTTTTTGAAAGCATTATAATAAAGAAACCTAACTTACCTAATGGATTCAGGAAAGGAGTGTTCCAGGAAAGGGAAACAACTTATGAAAAAGCCTTGTCACTATAGGGAGCAGGTCTCTGTAGTCTTTTGTGTATTTTGGGAGAAATAATACTTTGCTCTTTTCCCATTATAATTTACCATTTGGTTTGCAAAAGTACAAAAATAAATGCATGGCTGTGTATTAGTCAGCCAAAGGGGTGCTAATGCAAAACACCAGAAATCTGCTGGCTTTTATAATGGGTATTTATTTGGGGTAGAAGATAACAGTTACCAGGCCATAAAGCATAAGTTACTTCCCTAATCAAAGTCTGTTGCCACATGTTGGAACTAGATGGCTGCCGACGTCTGCCAAGAGCTCAGGCTTCCTGGGTTCCTCTCTTCCCAGGGCTTACCTCTCTCTGGGCTTAGCTGCTCTGCTAGCTCCACAAGACCAGCTGTAGACTATCAGGCGAATAGCTTGTCTCTCTTCCTGGGGCTTCTGCCGTGTCTAAGGAGCCGTCTCTATTTCTCTGTGTTCTTCTCCTGTGTGTTCACTTCCTGGGCTCCAGCTCAAAACTCCAGCATTAAAACTCCAACCCTCTTCTCTGCTGTGTAGTTTTCTCTGTGAGTCCCTGCCCACCAAGGGGGACAAGGACTCAATGTCCTTCTGATGTGGCCCAATCAAAGCCTTAATCATAATTTAATCACACCCAGGTACAGACTAGTTTATAAACATAATCCAATATCTACTTTTTGAATTCAAAAACAATTCCAAACTGCTACAGTCTATAAAAAGTTGCTCAATTTAACTTTAAATAATTTTCCTGAAAAATATAGAATCACGTTATTTGACATTTCTTTATCCTGACTTTAATATTTATTATTATGGAGGGCATTACTGTCACTGTTAAGAGTGGAAACATTCTTTTGATACATTGATTTATTTATCACCACTTAGAATCAAAAATAAAAATCTTGATGCACTATATAAGTAGTTTAATGTAAATTAATGCCATATTTACTTTTGTCCTCTGCAAAAGGTGTCCAGTTAATATCAGTCAAAATGGAAAAATTGATTCATATTTTCAACAGTAAAATAAAAAATTATCAGTGTAATGATTAAATAATGGCTTTCAGGTGTTCTTAACCTTTTTTGTTCCATGAACCCCTTTGCCAGTCAGGTGAAAACTACAGACCCCTTACTAAGTCCATATCATACTGTGTATTATTTAATAAATATATCACACTGGTACCCGCACATCCCCACAAGGATAATGTTTTTTTGAATTTCAATTCAAGCTCACAGACCCCTTGTTAAAAACTCCTGGGCTTTAAGTAAAAGGTGTTATGTTTTTGGAACTCTTTAATATGTTACTAGGATCCTAATATTGTAAAATATTATCTAATACCATTTGAAATTACATGAAAATAGCATAGAAAATTATGGGAGACACACACACACACACACAACTGAGATGTAAATAAAGATAGGATGGATGTGCTTATACTGGACTCCACTTGGCCAGAAGTTTATTGCTGAACCCCTTTTCAGAGCTGACCTTGAAAATTCTTCATAGTAGCTACTTACCCTTTTGCAAATTGGAATAACTTCTATGAAGGAAAGGAACAGTACTTTTTGAAATTAATTGAGGGAGGAAATCTTATGTGAGTTCCTGAAGTCAAGAATCTTTGGAACTGCTGCTACTTGCTCACTATGGAGAACATGACATTTTTGGCAGATTTTTAAAAATTGTGATTTTATAATGAATACATGATTTCAATAAGAAAGGAAACAGAATTTTATGCTTTGCCATATTTTTCCATGTGTGAGCAAGTCAGTCTTAATTGTAATTGGTATTTTATTAATTATACATATTTCTTTCTACTTTATGTAAAGGGCACAGTTCTCTAAGAGATACTATTTGTAAACTGTTAGCAATGAATTACTTATGATCCACCTACTCTAGATATGTACTATATTCAATAGTGTTCTTTATTTTGAGATTTATTATGACAACAAAATTTAGTAAAGAGTGACTCAAGCATTCTTATGGTATAAGAACTATATGATCAGTTTGATGCAGACTCAATCCTAAATGTTTTTAAAATCCATGAAGCAAGATGGAATGCCAAACTATATTCTGGCACACACCATTTATTTCAATTGATAAAAATTACCCAGGGTCCTTAGGTAAAACTAAAAAATGTAAAATTATATGCTAAATATATATATTGACTGAGTTGATACTAACTAAGTTTAGGGACACAAAATGGAGTTTGGAATTACAGAATTTGATCCTGTCTTTGACAAATTCTTATATTGAGTGGCTTCTTTGTATTAAATACAAAACGTGTTTTTCATATTGCCAAATGCTGAGCTTTCTAAATAATTAACATTACTCAGTTTAGTGGTCAGCCACAAGCAGAAAAAGAAGGCATTTTGATCTGTCTCAGTCAACATCTGGTTGTTACTATATTGCTAGGTCTACCAGACATACTCTTTGCCAGATGTGACTTATGGTTACATTATATTTTATTCAGGCCAGCCAACTGGATTTGAAAGCAAGTAAAGATCATATCATAAATAAACAAACTTCAATGAAATGTTGAAAACAATAGTAATGAAAATAATATTTACTGAGAAGGCCCTGGACACCTGCTATTTGCATTTATATTACCTTCCTGAATTTTCACATCAACTCTGTGAGGACAAATTCTATTTGATCCTTATGGTATAGATGAGAAAACTGAGGATAAAAAACTTGTGAAGGTCACATAGCTAACATGTGAGACAGCTGAACTTTGAATCTAAGGTGAGACCAAAGCACTACATAATATAGCCTCCATCTGTGTCACTGTATTTTCTAGTATAACTTTTGACACTGCCTATAAGAATTTGCAAGGGTGGCTAAATTCCATCAGGCAAATGAATTAATTCTTGTAATATTGAATAAGGACTATTACTAATTACTAACATTAAAATATATATATATATTATTTATTTATTTATATATATATTATATTATTTAAGGGAGATAGAGAAGGCCATATTATGTCAAGTTATCTCTCTGCTGAACCTATAGCTTTTTACTGTATTTAAAGTATTTTTAATATCTGTGCTAATAGGCCATGCACTTTTATAAAAAATTAAGTGAGATTTTATGTCATTTCCAGGTTCTTATTATATATAAAT
Source organism: Cabassous unicinctus (assembly GCA_029593785.1). Classification (NCBI taxonomy): domain Eukaryota; kingdom Metazoa; phylum Chordata; class Mammalia; order Cingulata; family Chlamyphoridae; genus Cabassous; species Cabassous unicinctus. Next base: position 4,560 of record JAQZBX010017344.1, on the reverse strand, counting down.
TAACTCTTTTTCCTTATTTATTACAGTATGGTAAGGTAGATAATATGGCTGATAAATCATTGGAGTCATGAAACCTTTGCAATATTATGCATTCATGTTAGGAGAGGCAAGGGTAGCTCAAATAATTCAAACTATAATGTGTTTGTAGAAGAAAAAAATTTCTATAACTTACTCAACATGGCAGGTTAGTTAAAATATAAAACACTGTTAGTATTGTTCTTTAATAGGTGAGCTTATCTCCTGTAATGGCTAAATGATGTCATTGGTATTTCCTTTAGCTAATAACAGTATGCTGTATGCCACAAATCATTCCATGAAACCTACTGTCATAAAATAGAGTGTAAGGTTTCATGTTACAATTAAGGTTAAGAATAGCAAAATAGAATGTTATGGATGTGATTACTTTAGGCTGATTTGTATAGGCTATATTGCTTTCCTTTGACATTTAAGTCAGGCAAATACTTGTAAAAGTAATTCAGCAGGACTTCTGTACTTTGTTTTCAAATGATAAATATAATATTTAATTCCTAAATAAGATACAATGAAGCCTAACAACAATTTATTATAATTTTGAGAATTAATAATATGGACAATTTAAGGTAATTTTTTGTAAGTGGAGCCACATGGAGAAAACTGTATTAAAGAATTTTATTAAAATAATGTGCTTAAAAAACAGCCTTCTTTGATATGACAAAGTGGATATGTCATTAATCTTTCACATATCAATTTTCTCCTCACTCAAAATTTATAATTAGAAAATAGTCCCTGTACATTAAGATTTGAACCAAGTCAGAAATCATAATACAATAAATATAATAGTTAATTCCTGAATTTCCTTTATGTCCTATGATGCCTTCAAACTTCAAATTTTGAAGTTCTCACATTTTTTTAATTCCTAATATCTTAACGGTGTCTTGTAGCTGTCCACAAGAAATAGAAGAAAACGACAGCTGTGCAAACCAATTTTTAGTTCATATTGCATCTTGTTTTACTTTCCAAACAAAACCGTATAACAATACTTTTCTGTCATCATTATGGAACAACTTGAAGGATTGCAAAAAGGCAAAAGAGATTCAAATCCCAAGAGATGAAGGAGGCTGGATTAGATCATATGTAGTGTACATACATTACCATTAATTTCACAAATGCATACATTTAAAGCTATAAAAACGTTTTTGGCTTTTGTCTTCTATTTTCAAATAAAAACTGTATACTCTATAGATGAATGAGTGAATGTACTAGACAATGAAGGAATAAGTAACTGAATGAATAAACAAATGAAGGAATTCATTCGGAAGTCATAAACTCAAAATTAACAGTTTTTCATAACAAAAAATTTGTATAGTTTATTTATGAGGACTGTATCTGACGAACAACTGTCTACATTTTAATACACATAATAAGGCATATAATAGCATTTCTGGAACAAGAATGCAGCTGGGGGAGGAAAGGAAAATAAGAGAAAAATCATGAAGATGAAGGAACACAGTACTATTTATAAAATGGATGTCAGAATATCATAGAGAAATTTGACAAAATTTAACATCCAGCAAATGTTTTTTTTAAAGATCATGTTAAATTGACTGTTGTCCTCTTCTGTATGCTATTTGTGGAGCTTTTTCATTCTCTTTACCTTCAATGAATTCCAAATGCAGCGAGCTTATTAGCTTGGCCCTTACTTCTCTTGCTGGCCCCCAGTTGGCCAATGAGAAGGCTATTTTAAACTACTGACCCTGCACCTGGTTGTATGTAGCCCATGGGTTTATAAGCTGCTGTCCATTTTTACCCCTGCTCTACTGCTTATAAAGACTTGCCTCTTAGCTGACTCTACAGAGATTAATTTGATCATTCCCTGCTTATGAGAATAGGTTACCAGAATCCGCATATTTATTTTCCAGCTCTTACTGGTCTGGAGGGCTGACTCTGGACTGTAGCCTGGTTTTTCTGTCTTAAGCCTTGTGAAAACATCCTACTTATCAGTGTTTTAGTTGGAAATTGATTTTTAACCTAGATTAATTTATTTGTCTAAAGTACAAATGAGTCAATAATCATGCATTTTGAACTTCTTGAAACTATTATATAGATGGAGATTTAGATGGAGATTCAAGTCCAAATTGAGTGATAGCCTGATTGTTTTCTCTGGAAGTGCAATGAAATAATAGTTTGTATGATATCAAAGTGTTTGCATTGCCTTTTAGAAAATCTAATATGTTATTAAGCTTATTTCTGAGAGTGTTTAAATTATTTTTACAGATTAATTTCAAAGGAATGTTAATAATGAAGAAAGTTGTTGATTCTTCAGCTTAAATGTATTGACTTTTCTCTCTAAATAATGCACTCTTATTAATTTTGTCTCGACTTCTAATGTATTGTTAAGAACAATAATGTGGCTGTGGAGTTAGGATATTGAACTTTTCTGCCCCAAGACCAACTTTGCCTGGTTCTTTAGTATAGTTTCCAGATTTTTTTTTCAATTCATCAAGTCAACAATTTTTAGTTTTTTGTTTTTCTGTTACTTTTACTATTTTTTTGTATGAGTATTCATTTTTTCTTTTCCTTTTCTTATTTTAAAAGAAGCTTTAGATTACATAAATATTACATTGAAAATATAGGGGATCTCCATATACCTTCCTTACCCCTCCCTTTCTCCCATTAACAACAACTTTCATTAGTGTGGTACATTTGTTAAAATTGATGGACACATATTGAAGCATTGCTACTAACCATGGTCTATAGTTTACGCTATAGTCTACACTTTGCATGGCACAATTTTAGAGGTTTTGACAAAATGTATAATGGCTTGTATCCATCATTGCAATAGCATGCAGAACAATTCCAGTGTCTCAAAATGCTCCATGTTATACCTATTCTTCCCTCTCCCCTCCGAACCTCTGGTGACCACTGTGTTTATATCAATGATACAAATTCTTCAAATACTACAAAAATAATAACTTTTCTTTGGTCCATAGTTGCATCCCCCCCTTATGTTTGTTCATTCCTCAATGTTGAGGATTTTTGGATGGTGTTGCTCACTCTAATTCTGATTGAGAGGGGGCTTAGATCCCCTGGGGCAGATGTATGGAACTGTCTTGCTTACAGTTGTAGATAATCTGTTTTTTTGGGATGGGCGTTGTCCATCATGATCCTTTTGTTAGTTGTCCTGGGTGAGTCTGGTGAACTAGAGAGTAGGTGTTGGCTGCAACTCTGCTGAGATTCAGGGCTCAACTGGCATATGAACAGCAGGGAGATTTATGTCTCTGGGACATATATCAATGGTTATATTGCTAATTATAGATTCAAATAAAAGGGGCAGAAGAAACATATATGAGAAAATTACAAATGAGTCTAAGTCTGATATCTTGGGGAGATATGTTATCATATATTACAAGGTAAGGCTCACTGATGGGGTGCCAATTTCCTGGGGTTGTCTGCACTGTTTATGGTATCTAGATGTCTCTAGAACCTTCATGAGTACCCCTGCTTGAGACACTGTTTACTGTGGCAGTTAGTGAGATCCTGCTGAGATGTTCATAAGCATAACCTTTGGAATGACCTCCCAACTCACTTTGAAATCTCTTAGGCATAAAAACTCATTTGTATTTAATATTTCGCCCTTTAAGTCTAGACCTTTTTTCCAAATGCGTCAATAGTTGGTGCTTGGTAATAATCCTTGGGTGCCATGGAGGCTCATCCCTGGGAGTCATGTCCCACGCCGGAGAGGGGGTGAAGGTAGTGAGTTTATATGCTGAGTTTGGCTTAGAAAGAGACCATATTTGACAAAAAGAAGGCTTTCATGAGGTAACTCTTAGCATTATATATTACTAGGTTAAGTTTTCAATTTCACAAGAACAAGGTTCATAAATTCAAGCATCAATATGTAGGGCCTGGTATATTGGTCTATCCTCCTTCACTCGGCACTGCCCATGTTCTCTAGAGGTTTTTGACACTCTATTAGAGAATATAGCAGGACTCCCCAGGATGGGCCTTCAATATCCTATTGGTTATTGTGTGGGTCTCCACCCACCAAAACAATACCCCATGACCAATTGAACACATTCATACTCCATAGAGGTATGCCCAGGTGCACCCCTCCCCACATGTCCCCTCATCACTGATACCCCACACCAGTGATCCTCCCCTGCCACATTTGCAACCCTTCTGCAATCCAAAACCTCCCCCAAAACAAAGCCAAAAAATAAATATATAAAAGAAAAAAAAAAAAAGAAAAATTAACAAAAATTTCCATATTTGTTCATCAATTGTAACAAATGTACCATACTCCAGTTATATTTTAATGAAAGCAAAAATATGCCTTGAGGAAAAAAGTTACTTATGAATTCCCATTCTGTGTCTGGCCTATCTATCTCATCCTTGCAGTGCTTTTCATATCTATGTGGCAGGATACATGTAATTTATTTTCTTTTTGAAATTGTCTAAAATTAAGATAGTATAGTAGCCTAATTCTCAAACCCAAAACTCTGGACTACATTAACAAAAGGTTAGAAAGGCATCCAAAAAATCTATTTATGTAGAGTTTAAATGTTTCAGTTATAGGCAAAA
>JAQZBX010017343.1:0-35659 GCA_029593785.1 Cabassous unicinctus | reverse complement strand
TTTTTTTTTTTTTTCGCTCAGTAAATATTTCCTTCAGTAAACCAACTTTGTGACAGGCAGTCTTCTAGATATTGGGAACAAATCAGTAAACAAAGCAATTCAATATTCCCATGCTCATGGCCCTTACAACCTAGTAGAGAAAAACAGACAACAAACAAACAATTTGAAATCTATATTCTGCCATATGATGACAAACACTATGGAGAAAATTGGGCTGAGAAGGGCCTTAAAGCATGTAAGAAATGGGATGCAATTTTTAATAAGATGGTCAAACAAGATCTCACTGCCAAGTTTTCACTTGAGTAGAAACCTGAAGGAGAGATAAGGAAAATAATTCATACAGACATCTAACTAAAGAATATTCAAGATTTTAGAAAGAAGCAGTACAGAATCCCTGAGGTGGACACTTGCCTGGCAATGAGACCAGTGTAATTTGGAAGAGAATAGAATGTGGAGTTAGAGAATTAAGTGAGGGCCAAAGAATGTATATTTCTCTAAGTGACTTCCCCTAACGTTTCTGCTTTTACTCTAAGTGAAATAGGAAAATCATTGGTGATTTTTTAAGAAGAAAAATGATGATTTTGGTCTTATATTTTTAAAGGATCACTCTGGCAATGTTGTCTTAAGAATAGTCTCTAAGGGGTTAAAGGCAGAAGCTGACACTGACAAGTCTGGTATTATATTTTCATAGCATTTCTATGCTCAGAATTTTATCTTGCCAAGCACCGCCTTATGGTGCTACTTATTTACTGTTGCATAAAATCCTTTTCCACAATTGCCTCACATGGTGTTGTGTGGTTTTCTTCAATATTACAACTGATAAATGCCATGACCCTCTTGGGGAAAGTTAAATGACAAAGGTGAGCGGCAAGGTAATTACCTTGCTCCCTCTATGTTCTTTAAAGTTTAATTAAGTCCTACAATGTCCTTCTGCAATGCACAAATACTATTAAGTCTATTTTGCAGAGGGTGAAAATGAGGCAAGCTGAAAACTAATGAATCAAATAAAGTGCAAGGTCATTATTCTCCATAAAATATGCTCATACTTTAACATAGTTTAAAATTCCGTTTTTATCTGCACCATTTATTTCAGACTATTTTTCTGATAGTTTTGGCTTGTAGACTTTCTGTTTTGGCTTGTAGACTTTCTCCTCCAGGAGAGAATTAGGATGTGGCACCATGTGAAGTGCTGATTTGTGCTCTGAACTTTGTGCTTGGTAGGCGAATAGTGGGATATTAATCGCTTACTAACACTCTTACTGATGAGCATTCGGGATGTTTTAGCTTTGCTAGACTCATTAAACCTGTTTAAGAGAGATTTGAAGCTATTAGAAAATCATTTGTGTAACTGGAGAAAAAAGCAAGGAATTGAAGAGACAAATTTAGTAGCAAAACCCAGAGATTATAAGGTGTTTCATTGTGGGAGGCAGTTCAAGTTGTATAAAGACATTTAAAAATCATGACAATCGATCATTTAAAGATTTTTATTTATCAAAAATATTTTGAGCATATCCCTTATGTTGAGATCTCTGCTTTTCCCAGAAGAAGGAAACATAAGGTGATAGTTAAGAGCACCGGCACAGAAGTCAGACACTTCATGTTTAAATGATGCCTCTGACATTCAATAGTTGCATTTCCTTGGAATATTACTAAATCTCTTTGAGTCTCATTTCTTTATCTATAAAATGGGACTAATAATAATAGCAACCACTTAATTGTGTTTTGCTTGACATAAAAATCATAATATATAGTACCTAAAACAATAAGAATTCAATAAATGTTATATATTCTAATGATTGTTACCATTGCTATTATTATGCTTGTTAATATATGGTATGACAGTGACTCAAGATGTGTGCAGTCTTTCCTAAAATTAAAAACCACAAGATTTTCAAAGTATGATATTCATGGTAAATCATTAGTTCTGTGGAAGTTCAGAGTAGAGAGGGTTGAGTAATGATAAACAGTGATCAGAGAAGAATCTGGGAGACTTGAACTGTGAGTTAAATGTTGAGGAATAGATAGTATTAGAACTGAGGTAAAAAAGATACTGGTCAGGATAAATGGAAACCCAGAGGACAGAAAGAACGTATAAGTAGTTGCAAAAGTTGCAATGAGTTTGCAAATTTTATGAGAGGGAGAAAATAAGACAATATGGTGGTGTATGATCAGACTATAAAGAAAACCAAAAACTTTAAACATTTTAGAAAGAAAAGAAAGGAGTTGTTGTAAGCTTCTGAGCAGAGAGCTCACATGATGGAAGCAGTACTTAAAAGATAATATGGCAGTAGAGTGCTAGAGAGATGAGTAATTGCAACTTGAGTGAAAAACTGTGAGGTTGAACCCAAAATAGAGTCACATGATATGAAGAGCGAAGACTGCAATGCAAGCAAAGGGACTAAAGATTAGAAATATTTCCAAAAAGTCTCTACAGGCACTAATGATTGATCAGATATAGATGGCAAAGACTATGAGAGACTGTGATGAGTGAGAACGGTCCCAATATTTTGAGGAGGGATATGCTGGAGAATGTTGATAAAGCTGGAAAATCTGAGTTACTCTAAGAAGGAGGAAGAGAGGATGTGTTGGTGAGTTCAAATTTGGAAATGTTGAGTTGAGTTCCCTGTGACAGATGAAATTCAAGTGGAAAATTTCATTTAAAAATTCCATTTCAGGAAAGGAATATAGATACGAGGCACAGCACATTATATATAATATTTTTCTAGCATTTCTTCAATCAAATTATTTTCAACATGTGTCCAGATAGTTCCTATTATAACATCTAGAAGAGTATGAAAACCCAATTAAGTCTAACAAAAATCTATGAACACAGGGAAAAACTTATGCATTGTCATATTGAGTAAAGAATTTAAAAAATAATAATAAATTCTTAAAAAGTTCAAATCCTTTACCTTAAACCCATTTATCTTCTTTCTCTACCTAATGTCCATGTGTAAGCAGTCACCACAATAAATTCCTTCATACCAATGATACCAAAATTTCTATGCCCAGAGCTCACTTTGGGGATTTAGAGCTTTATATCTAACTTAAATATCCACTTTTAAAATATTCCATTGGTACCTCAAGCTCAGCATTTTAAAAAGTTTGCTCGTTTATGTCTTTTTTTTCTTAGCATCATGTTCTGTGATCATGAATAGGTGCACCAACTTAGAAATCTTCTGAGACTCTGAGTCTTCCCTGATTCTTTCCTCTTTTGCTCACCTCGCATCCCTCAGATCACATTCAATTTATCATCTAATCTAACTGACACTATTTATCACATATAATTGCTTGTCTCTCTCACCACTTCCTTCTATTTCTTAATTGGTCTCACTGACTTTCTTATTAGCTTTTCTTTAATCCATTGTTCACACAGGAATCCAGGGTAATTTTTACATAATGCATAATGCAATCATGTCTTGCTGAACACACTTCAGTAATTTCTCTCATCCCAACACATTGTATTCTGTCAGCTTATCTGCATTCCGCTCTAGAGAGTTAAATGGAAAAGGCAGGACCATGTCTGTCTTATTTCTAATTCTTTCCCAAAAGTGGGCATAAGATCTAGCACATATTAAGTACTCAATAACTATGTATCCAATAAAAGATTAAATAAATAATAAATGCAAAAGTATTCAGGGAAAAACAACTGAGTTAAAGAAAACATATGTTGAAATCAGCTTAATTGGAAGAACTGTAAATGACCTCAAAAGTCCTTATTAACTCTAATTCAATCAATGATATTGTAATAAATGAAAAACTAGCTGAAAGAAAACTCTTGAAATTCAGGTAAAGTATAGTATTTATTTAGAACCAATTATTCCTTGGTCTTATAAAAACCTAAAAAGAAACAATCCCATTAAGTAAATTGGACTGAAAAAAAGTAACATGAATTCATTTGCATAATTGGCACAGAAAACTATATAGTTTTGCAAGGATTATTTCATTGCATTCATTAGTTGCTATCTCCACAGAGATTTGAAGCCATTGAATTTGTTATTTTACTGAAAAGTAGTTCCACCCTGTGGGGCTTCAAAGGGAAGATGGAGATAGATGGAACAGATATAATGCTTTACATTAAATGGATACAGTCACTTAAATTTTTTATGTCCTTTAGCTTGTTCCTTACAGTTTCACTTAAAGCAGTATCTGTTCTGGGAAGGTAATTCCAATAATCAAATTTATCAGATATGTATATAATTAATATTAATAGTATTTTAGTCCTGAGAGCCCTTGAATGAAGAATGGGTATGAGATTTTAAAGCATAGACTTTATATTGTTTGGTCATTCAAATATACTTTGTACTTCTGTTTTGTTTTGCCATGAATTTGAGGGTACTTCAGATAAGTGGAGTGTTGCTAAAACTATATCCACAAGTTTCTTGTTTAATCGCCATGGTATATATATTTTATTAAAATCTCCTTTTAAATTCCCAAATCATTCCTAAAACATGTGGAAAATAAGTAAGATTTTTAATATTTAAGTTAAAACTTAATTTATGAAAAACATTATAGTCAATATTGAGTAATGGTATGAACTTAAAAAAAACTAAAATTAAAGTCATATATTAGAGCACATACTGAAGTATGTAAAATTTTATTAAAATTTATTTTAATAACTTTTTAAAGTTAAGAATGAATGAATTCTGAATGTTATGCTCTTAAAAATAGATGGGATTTCTGATGCAAGGTGATCCCTCACTTTATAAATTCTGTTGTGCAATTTCAAATCCCGTTCTGTCACACTGCCAAAAAACATTAACTTCAGAGTTTACAGCCCCACCCAGAACATATACCTTTCTCATGATTGTGGCTAGATTCCTGGAGGTACATATGGAGTCAATTAATTATTTGAAGGCATATCTGGTATTAGGTTATCACTGTATATGAATATAAGACATATTTCGTGCTTGTTTTTATGGCCCCTTCAGATCTGATGGATATTTCAGGGGCTCCTGGACTGTGCTTGGGCGGGAGAATGATATTTATAGTAATTCCACCCCAAACTTTTGGGACCATAAGCAAATTTCTGCTGCTTTATTTTCATACCTGATATATGGAAAATTCTGTGAGGTTGTCTCTGTTAATATCTGCCCAAATGTACATTTGATTACTAGATAAACCTGCATGGGGCAGGGAGTACAGGTACCCCTGATCATCTCACCCAGCTCTCCTTACACATACACTTCTCCTACCCCTTGAATAGAAAATCTTTATCTATAATGGGATTTGCGGGTATGTTGCCCTATCACATTCTCTTGCTTCTTTCATTTTTTTTCTATAACTTGAATCCTTTTAGTTTCAGTAATAGCACATGAAAATAAAAATCAAAGAGAAATATTCAATAAAATGTCCCTTCCCCTAGGCAAGTACACAGACCCCAGTCCTGATCATCTGACTGCACTGGAATAGAAAAAGGAACACCAGGGGAAAGAAGACTAGAGAGCATGAAGATCACAAGTTGTGGGGACAGGGGGCAGGATGAATTGAGTTTCAGAAATGTTTTGCTCGGTGGATTAGTCAGGATTTTCAAGGGAAACAGAACTGACAGGAGATATCTGTAAATATTATGAGATTGTACAAAATTATCTCACGCAACTATGGGAGTGCATGAGTCCAAATTCCTTAGGTTAGGCTGCAAGATGGGAACTCAGCACTCACAGGAAATACTATAACCGTATTTGGCTTCATTATTACTTTGAAAGTAGAATCTAAATTAATGATTCTCAGCCATGGAATTTCATCTGACGATATATGCATATTTGTATGTGTGTTTATGTATATATCTATACCTATCTATCTGTTTTTAAATAGGAAGCATTAGACGATCAAGTTTCTCTACAAAATCTGAATGTTACAATGATTTTATAAGATGAGAGAAGCAGAAATGAGTGGAGTAATACAAACAAAACTTCCAGACCTAGATGTAAAAATATCCTGCTTATTTTTTTTTTCATTTCTTTTTCAAATTACATTCTGAAACTAAATAAGGAAAAGTACCAGCTGTAATATTTATTCATTAGCAATACATTCAATTATACCTTTGACTGAACTCCAAACTAACAGACTCTCCGTAGATCAGGTTCCCTGCACACAATCACACACACCTATGCACATACTCATGTACACACATACACTCGTGCACACATACATTCATATTAATATTAGAAAGTAAGGTCCATGAGGACAGGCCCCCTCTTTCCTTCCCTCTCTCCCTCCCTCCCTCCTTTCCTTCCTTCCTTCCTTCCTTCCTTCCTTCCTTCCTTCCTTCCTTCCTTCCTTCTTTCCTTCCTTCCTTTTTTCCATCTTTCATAGTTTATCCCCAGTACCAAGAATATTGTCTGGCACATAGTATGCATTTAATAAATGCCTGCTGAATAAATATATACATATATTTCATCTCAATCATATGGAATACTACAACAATATAGACTTCCTTATTTCAAATTTATAAACATAGCCCTTATATATTATTTATGAGTGAAAGCCACTGATATCAATTTGGTGTCACCTCCCCAACCTTTCTCCATGCATTTAGAAACTTTGATATGTTCAATACAAAATAAACTGTGGATAATAAATCAAATATAAAATTTATAGAACTTGGCAGAATGTTTCTTTTACATTGAATATTTCATAATATTTATATCACTCTGCCACTTCCTTTTGCCCCCAACAATACGTCCTGGAGATGTTTTCATGATTTGTACATTTAGATGTACCGCATTAAAAATTCCACAGGGTATGTGCGTGTCACCTTGTGTTGCTCTTCCCTAATACAGCTGCACATTGATGCCATCTCCAATATTGTATGAATGCAAAGAATTATAATAATGAACATACTTTCATACAACATCGTGTGCATAAATTTCTGTAGGAATGGAAAAGTCCTGAATATTATCGTTATTATTCTTTGAGTCTATGCATTTTCAATTATAATTATACCCTCAAATTATCCTCCAAGGGGGCTGTCTCACCTTACTTTCTCACTATTTAAGGGTAACAGTTTTCCTACTCTTGCTGGCCATTAAACTTAATCAATTTTTAAATTAACTTGTGCCAACATAATGGGTTAAAATGTTATCCTGTTTCAATTACCATTAAGGTAAAATATTTGTTTAAATTATTTAAAATGTCTATTGACTATTTCTAAACTATCTTATTAACAATTGTCCTATGTCCTCTTTTTGTCTTAAGGGTTTGTGGTTTGTTATACATTAAAGATATTCTTCTTTTTTCTCCTGTATGTCCTAGACTGTAATTTTTTTTTCTTTTAAGATTATTTATGATGATTTTTAAAATTTTAAATTTATTTTAAATTGTAAAATAATTCTTGATGTCTTTCCCTTTTTGTAACTTGTCAGAAATGGACTTCCTTATTTCAAATTTATAAACGTAAGCCCTATATATTATTTCTTTAACGTATTTATAAATTTTATACACACATGCAACCATACTTGAGAATTAATTTGCTTTGTCATCATCGAAATATTTTATTTGACAATACTTTATTCATTTTTGTATTTAAGTTTGTGAGATTAGCCTGTATTTTTATTTTTTTAAACTGACCTTATCTAGTTTGGGTATTGAGGACATATGAGCCTTGTAAAATGAATTGAGTAGCTTCCATTAATTCTCAGTAACAAGGTGTACAGCATGAAGATGATCTACTCCTTGAGAGTTTGGTTAAACTTAACTCTAAAACTGGTCCAGATGTCTTTCTTTATGCTTGTTGAATTTGTGAATGTGCGGTTAGGGAAGAGGAGATTTTATAATATCAATTTAATTTCTTTAACCAATTTTAGTTCAGTAAATTTTCTCTTTATTCTGGTAATTTGAAGATTTATAAAATTTTCTGGGTTTTCTAATTTGTTGTTATAACTTGGTCATAGAATTCAATACAATTTTAAAATCAGTAGTGTAGCTATAATTATTTTCCTCTTTAAAAATCATAATACTTCACTTCCTGCTTTTTCAGTGGACATTAGAAAGTGTTTATAGAAGTTTATATTATAAAACTTTTCAAAAAAACCATCACTTGCTCTTGTTGATTATAACTATTTTTTTTTCTATTTTACTCTTCTGCTAAATATTTTGCAATAAAAACATGTATCAAAACCATGCAACACATTGATGACAATATTACCTTGTAATTTGGCCTTAAGATCTTACTTGATATTGTTGGAAGGATGTTGCTAATGAATATCTCTATTAAAAGATGTCATACTTTATTATATTTTAATCTTTCTTTCCCATTAAATTTGAGTCTTTTAAGGCAAGAATCAAATATTTGTATGTTCAGTGCTTAGCACAGTATCTAAGCATTGTAAATTCTCAGTATATTTCTTAAATGAAGAGAATGAATAAACAATGAAGAAAATGTCTAAATGTTATGCAAAAACACCCTTTGAGATTAAAAAAAAAAAAAGAAAAAAAGCTTGCATCCCCATCTCACATAGTGAATATTCCTTCCAAAGCTCTCAGTGAATTTCCAGTTGCTTATAATAGCAGGGTCAATACTAGCTATGGATTTTTTGACTCATGAAGTATTTCCATTCATGTTTCACTTATCATTGCTATTATCTCTTACTTATGCTAATAAAGTCAGGAACTCGACTTCTTTTAATGATTTGCCACCAATCCAAATAATTCATTTGTGAAGATTTTTATAGAAGTTTTACAGTAATGCAAAAATTTCACATGCAACAGCATCAACTTGAAATAAACAGCAAAGACAAATTGCAATACTCAACCCATACAACATTTACTATGCAACAGCCTAAGTTTAATTTATACAGGTTAGATCATTAGATTTTCACAAGACCACAGGTAGATGCTATAATGAGTCCTTTTTATTCACATGTAGAAACTGAAGCACACAAAGTTAAATCAGAGGTGGTAAATAACACTTGAGATGCTAGGATATGAAATATGCTTTTTATTACAAGCTCTTTGTATATGTCCTCTGATTTTGCCACCACTTGGAATTTTTCACTGGTTGACTTTTCCCAAAGTGTCAGCCTCCTGCTGTACTTTGTTCTCTACTCCTTCCATTATTGTCCACTCACCTCTTTCTATTCTCTTCTCTCACCAACCTTGTAAGTTTCTGTTGATTAATTATATAGGGAATTTAGTTACTGCTTTGTTTCCCTATTTCTTTCCAGAGGTCAGCAATTTAGTGTCCACACTCAATAGTCCTTATCAATTTCTTTTCCTATATTAAAATGCTTCCCTGCCTATGAGGAATTCTAGCATCAGCTGTTAAAATAACAACACATTTTTTTTTTCTTTCAGCTACACTAACGTGGATATAACACCCAATATTTTATTAAGCATCTGGTTAACTATCACACTTCACATTAGCACATAGTACATTATAGCTTCTGGATGAACTTTTTTTTTCTTTACATTACTGACCTTGAGAAATGCAGCCAGTCTTATAATGAGTTGGTTATCAGTCCCTAGAAGTTCCATACACATGCAAAACATTGAGATTAAAGTAATATCTAAGTCCATTCATACTGACATTGCCTAATGAATATGAGGATTCTTTACATTTCAGCTGAATACACTTACAGTTTTTATCCACAAATTTTAAGATACTTACAGCATTAACAAATTGCCATGAAAACAGCTGCAAATTGGGAATAAAAAATAAGGGTTTAAAATATTAGCATAAATTTGTAGTTGATTTGTCTATATAGAAGAAATGTTGGCTGTTATCACTACAAATGAATATTTAGTTAGATTTTACACTGATAATAATAATTGAGATTCTATAGTGAGGCAAAAAAGGAACCAAGTTTGTTGTAGCAGGATATTTCAGGATAAATAACCCTAAACTATATGTGGTTGTTTTCAGATGCTAAGTAGAAAGTACCATAATTTCTCTGAAAAACAAAAAAGAAAAAAGAAAAAAGAAGTGGAAAAAACAGGAGGTATGATCAGAAACCAGACTGATATATGTTACTGAGCAAATTCTGACTTTATATTCACTTTTATTTTTTGGTGTGCATGGCACATAAATGTTGTCCTCAAAATGACTGTCTGAGAGTATGACTAACTTGACAATTTTCCCATTAACATGCATGATCTCACCACCAATTCTTATAGAAAACCCAGTGGTTTTCTATAAGATACTTCAGGGCGTATCTTTTCTTTAGAATTCTCCATGCTCATAATAAATTGGTACAGATAGATATAAGATATAGATGTAGATATCAATAAAATAGATATAGATGTATTTACAGCTAGAGATGAGATATCTATACACATAATATGACTACATAGGTTTTTGCCATTATTTAATCTTTTTAAAATGGGGTTATATTGTAAGCACTTTTCTGCAATTTACTTTACTTTCTTTGTACGATCTTTACAGACCCCAGCCTGTCACCAATATAGTTTTAATTCTTTCTTGCATTGGTGTGCATAAAACACAATTATTTTACCATTTCCCTGTTACTGATCATCCATGCTATTCCAGCTTTTCGACATAATAGACAAACATCCTTGAATATCCTCTTCAGGTGTTTTATTGATTTCTGATGTAATGATTCCCAGGAGTGGGGATTCCTGTATTAACGGAGTGAGATTTTTTTCCCCTTAAAGTATGTGGCAAGAATGTTTTCCTAGAAGGATATACATTTTTTATTTCTATCAAGTGTATATGATAGCACACTTTCCTTACATCACTAACAGTGTGCATTTTTTAACTTTTTCCAATTGAAAAGATATAAAGAAATACCTGATTATTAGTTTTACTTGCAGTTTCCTCAATTTTACTGTGTTTATGTGAATTTTTAATGTTTCTTGGCCATTTGCTCCTCTGTGATTTGATGTTCATGTATTTTGAAATTTTTACATTAGCTATTTCTAGACTGTAAGTTCTCATTTTATATTATGGATGTCATCTTGGTGCCCATTTTTTCAACTCTATCATATTTTATTGACTTGAACGCTATGTTGTACCACATAAATACTTTCCATTTTTACATGGTGAAATATGTTCATTTTTCTTTTATGGCTTTTGGGTTTTTAGCATTCCATACCATGCAGTATGTACCACTGATATTTGTTTTCTGTTTTTATAGTTAAATCTTAAACCATCTGGAAATGATTGTGGAAATTATTTAAAAAGGGTTCTGAGTTTATAGTCTTTCAGATGGATAGCTTATACCGTTTTATACCCAAATAAATCATCCTTTCCCCAGCAAACCGAAATACCAATTTCCTCATATACTAGAAACTCATATTTTGGGACCTATTTCTGGATTGTATAGTCAGTTTCACAGGTCACTGGCTTTAGGGATATGTTCTGATAACTGATAAAGAACACTCACCATTCATTATTCAATTTCTTTACTATTCACTAGCATTTATCCTTCCACATGGTTTTTAAGATGAAAAAATAGTTGGCATTTTAATTAGAATTGTTTTAAATTAATATAGTATGTAAAATTTAGTTAAATCACCATAGTAATGATATTGTCTTCACATCCAAGGAAATGGTAAACACACTATGTATTTTCACTAGTTTCTTTCACTAGGTTTGCATGTCAATAGCATTTATAACTTTCTTATAAAGGTTCTAGACCTTTCTACTTAAGTTAAATCTGTAAAGTTTATATTTTTTCACCATTTAGAGAACAATATTTGCCCATTTAAATTTTTAGTGCTCAATTTACAACAAAACTTTTGTTTTTCTATGGTTAGCTTGTATGCAGCCCTTTGCTAAGCTTTCTAACTGAATTGATCTAATTTTCTTTTTCTTTTCTAACTCTAATTTCTTTGGTTTTCTAGAATAAAATAGCTATATAGGTGAATATGTCTAAGTGAAATGGCTATCCAGTTGAATAAATCACATTTATTAAAAAGTATAACTTTTTGGGACTTCTGGGAAGATGGTGTTGGAATAGTTAGGCAGGGCTCAATTCTCTCACAGAAACAATGGAGGAAGGGCAAAAAGCTATCTGAGGGAACTGTTTTTCAGCTCTGCAGACCAGGAGAGTGCTGTGCAACTCATCACCCCCCTCCACCAGAGAGCAAGGGACAGAGAAACAAAGAAGCCTAAATGAAAACCCATGGTTCACTGCAGCCAACTGAGAGAGGAACAAATGTCTTTCTCCCTGATAAAAGGGAGAAGGTGAAGAAGGTTGGAGAGTGGTTTCTCTGCAGAGAGTTTGGACAGTAGAGCCTGCTTTGAGTCTTGGCACTGGCCAGACCAAAATCACAGGCAAGAAGAGGTGGAAAGAAACACCTCCATGGAAAGATTTGTAGACATGTGCCATCTGCTGGTGAGGCAGAAAATTGAAAGAAGTAGAACTGCTTTTAGGTGTTTCTTGTCTCAGTTCCTTTGATCTGGTCTGCATCCAATTAGTGAGGCCATGGCCTTATTTTAATAAATTTAACTAGGCAATGTTAAAGACTTAGAATAAGTTGACAAAACATCAAAGTACAGCCAAGAACGAAAACCACTAGGCAAGAGAAAGAATTTGGCCAGCAGAATAAATTCACCAACATATTCATATGCCTAGATATCAGCAAAAAATTACAAGTCATACTGAAAAACAAGAAGATATGGCTCAGAAGGCTTCCAGGAAGAGGGCATTGGAATAGGCAAGCAGGGTTCAACTTTCTCACAAAAACAACAGAGAAAGGGTAAAAAAGTTGTCAGAGAGACTGTTTCAGTGTCAGCAGACCAGAACAGTGCTGCACAACTCCCAGGAGGGCAAGAGACAGAGAGACAAACAAGCCAAAATAACAACTGTGAGTTACTGACCCTCATGACAGCTTAAAATGGCACCTATCCCCCACCCTCAAGGCACACAACCTGGATAAAACCCATGGCTCACTGCAGCCAAGTGAGAGGGGAACAGATGTCTTCATCCCTAGGAGAGGAAGGGTGCAACAGAGGGTAGGAAGAGTAGATCCTCTTCAGTGAATTTGGCCAGGACAGCCTTCTTTGAATCTTGGCTCTGGCGAGACTAGGATCATCCACAAGTGGAAGTTGAAAGAGACACCTGTGTGCAAAGATTCATTGATATTCACCATCTGCTGGGTGGCCAGTAAACTGCAAAGGGATAAAATACTTTTAGATCTTTCTTCTTCTAAACCTCTGGCAGAAGATCTGTGTCCCAGTAATGAGTCCCTGGCATGAATTTGATAATTTAAGCTGGGCAATTTTAAAGACACAGAATAAGTTGAACCAAAGGTCAAAGAAAAGCAATGAAACAAAACCATTAGGCAAGAGAGAGAAATTGACCATCAGAGTAAATTTACCAAAAAATTACAAGCCAGACTAAAAAACACAAAAGGATGGCACAACAAAAAGAACAAAACAAATATCCTGATGAGACACAGAATTTAAGGCAACTAATCAATGATAATCACAAAAATCTCTTCAATCAATTCCAGGACTTGAAGGAAAATATGACTAAAGAGATAAAGGTTATTAAGAAGGCACTGGATGAGCACAAAGAAAAATTTGAAAGCCTGCAAAGAAAAGTAACAGCTTATTGGAAAAAAAGACACAATGAATGAGATTAAAAATACATTAGGGCATATAACTGCAGATTTGAATTGATGGAAGACAGAATTAGTGATATCAAGTACAGATTATCTGAACTTGAAAAGAAAGGAGAATAGAAAAAGAAAATAATGGAAAATTTGAATAGAATCCCAGGAATTTGAATGACAACATAGTACATGTTATTGGTGTTGCAGAAAGGGAAGATAATGGAGAAGGAGCAGAAAGAATATTTGAGGAACCAATGACAGAAAACTTCCTAAATTATGAAAGACATAAATATTAATATCCAAGGACAATGTACTACAAACAGAATAAATCTGAATAGACCTACTCTGAGACACCTGCTATTCAGAATGACAAATATCAGAGATAAAGAGAGGATTCTGAAATTATCAAGAGAAAAGCAAAGCATCACATACAAGAAAACCTCAATAAGATTAAGTGCCAATCTCTCATCAGAAACCATGGAGGTGAGAAGAAAGCAATATGATGTATTTAAGGTAATGAAAAAGAAAATCTGCCAGCCAAGAACTCTATACCTGGCAAAATTGTCCTTCAAAAATGAGAGTAAGTTTAAAGTCTTCATAGGAAAGCAGAAACTGAGAGTATGTTACCAAAAGACCATATCTACAAGAGATACTAAAGGGAGTGCTGTAGCCTGAAAGAAAATAACAAGGTGAGAGAGTTGCAAAAGAGTGTAAAAATGAAGACTATTAGGAAGAGTAAATTAAAGGGTAAAAAAAAACAGATGAATGTAAAATATGACAATGGAAGGCGAAAGGATGAAATGGATGAAGTAAATAATGTTAATAGATTGAATTCCCCAATCAAAAGACATAGACATGATCTATATGAAGTCACCAAGATACTTACCTCAGGTGTAAGTACACAACCAGGTTGAAAGTGAAAGTTTGGAAAAGGACATTCCACACAAATAATAAACAAAAAAGATCTGAAGTAATGATAACAATATAGAAAAAAATAGAATGTAAATGAAAAAGTGTTATAATAGATGAAGAAGGTCATTATATATTAATAAAAGGGGCAATTCACCAAGAAGAAATAACTATAATAAATATTTATGCACCAAACCTGGGTGCCCTAAGACAAATGACACACTTCTCTACAATAATATTTGGAGACTTTGATACACCACTCTCAGCATTGGATTGAACATCTAGACAGAGGATAAATAAGGAAATAGAGAGTTTGAATAACATGATAAATGAACTAGACTTAACAGGCATTTATATAGCAGTACACCCCAAAACAGCAGAATATATATTCTTCTCAAGCACTCATGGATCCTTCTCCAAGACAGACCATATGTTGGGTAACAAGTCAAGTCTCAATAAATTTAAAAAGATTGAAATTACATGAAACATTTTCTCTGATCATAATAATCAGTGATGAAAGAAGAATTCAGTGAATTACTTAAGATGAATGAAAATGAGAACACAACATATCAAAATCTGTGGGGAAGATGATAGATTAGAGAAACACAGGACTCACCTCTTTTTCTGAAAAATAGCCAGAGTACAGGCAGAAAAGTTCTGGAAAAAAAATATTCTAAGGTTTAGGACACTAGGAAGAGCCTGGACATCACCCAGAGAAAGGAGCAGAGGAAAAGAGTCTAAATGGAAAGACTGTGAGTAGATACTGCAGCAGCAGCTGCCAACACCCCTTCCCCACCTTCTGAACAGATAGCTTTGAATTCTCTAGCCATACTAAGAAAATGGGAGAAATGGTCCAAGCAAAGGAATATTTAAGAGCCACAGATGAGACACAGGATTTGAGGCAATTAATCAGCAAGGTTCATACAAATCTCCAAAATCAAATTAATGAGTTGAAAGACAATATTGCCAAAGAGATAAAGGACATCAACAAGACACTGGGTGAGCACAAAGAAGAATTTGAAAACCTGAAAGAAAAATAACAGAGCTTATGGGAATGAAAGACACAAAAAGTGAGGTCAAAACCAAATTAGAAGCATACAACAGCATACTTGAGGTGATAGGAGAAAGAATAAGTGATACAGAGGATAGAACGGCTGAAACTGAAGTGAGAGAAGAACAGAGAAAGAGAAGAATGGGAAAATTTGAACAGGGGCTCAGGTAGTTGAGTGATAACATGAAACACAACAACATACATTTCATGGGAGTTCCAGAAGGAGAAGAGAAGGGAAAAGGGGCAGAAAGAGCATTTGAGGAAATAAAGGCTGAAAATTTCTCAACTCTCAAGAAAGAAAAGAATTTACATGTCCAAAGAGTGTAATGTATCCCAGTCAGAATAAATCTAAAAATAGACCTGCTCCAATACACATACAACTCAGAATGTCAAACGTCAAAGATAAAGAGAAAATTCTGATAGCATCAAGGGAGAAACAAACTATCAAATAAAAGGGACACTCAGCATGATTTAATGTGGATTTCTCATCAGAAACCATGGAGGTAAGAAGACAGTGGTATGATATTATTAGTATATTGAAAGAGAAAATTGCCAGTTGAGAATTCTTATTCAGCAAAATTTTCCTTCAAATATGAAGGTGAGTTTAAAATATTCACAAATAAACAGAAACTAAGAGAATTCATAAAAAGAATCCAACTTTGCAAGAAAGCAAGCAAGCAAGCAAGAAAGAAAGAAAGAAAGAAAGAAAGAGAAAGAAGGAAAGAAAAAGAAAGGAGAGAGAGGCTGGGAGGAGAGTGTAGGAGAAATGAAAATAAGATATGACATATGAAAGCCAAAGAATAAAATGGTGGAAGTAAATAATGCATTTCCAGTAATATCATGGAGTATGAATGGAATAAACACCCTAATCAAAACATATAGGCCGACAGAATGGATGGAAAAAAAAACATGAGCCATCCATATGCTGCATACAAGAGACTCACTTAGACCAAGATATACACATCAGCTGAAAGTGAAAGGTTGGAAAAAGATACTCCACACAAACAGTAACCAAAAAAGAGCATGGGTAACTATACTAATGTCATACAAAATGGACTGTAAATCCAAAAAAAGTTATGAGATGCAGAAGGCCATTATGTATTAATAAAAGTGACAAACCATCAGGAAACAATAACAGTCACATATATCTATGCACCTAACCAGGGTGCCTCAAAATACATGAGGCATAGTTCCTTGCAATAATATTGACATATTTGGTCTGTTTTCTTTTATTAGGTACTACCCATGTTCTCAAGGGATTCTTGTCCCTCTAATGGACAATGCCCATCCCAAGGAACAGAAAGCATCTGAAACTGCAAACAAGATAGCTCCATCCATCTGCCCCATGGGATCTAAGCTCCCTCTCAATTAAAAGCAGAGCAGGCATCACCATTCCAAAATCCTCTAGGTTGGAGAATAAACAATGTACTAAAGTAGACTTATTATTATCCTAGCAATAGAAGAACTCTTATCAATGATGTAAAGGCAGTGGCCACCAGAGGCTCTGAGGGATTAGAGGGGGAAGAATAAGTGTAATATGGGACATTTTCAAGACATTGGATTTGTCCTGCATGGCATTGCAGTGACGGATACAAGCCATTGTATATTTTGTTATAACTTACAAAATTGTACAGGACAAAGTGTAAACCATAATGTAAACTGTAGTCCATGGCTAGTAGCAATGCTTTAATATGGGTTCATCAATTGTAACAAATGTACCACACTAATGAAGGATATTGTTAATGTGGGAAAGTGTGGGAGGGGGAGAAAGTGGGGCATATGGGAATCCTTTATATAACATTTAGGTAATCTAAAGCTTCTTTAAGAATAAAAAACATATATATAAAAAAAATACATGAGGCAAACTCTGGCAAAACTGAGTGGAGAAATAGAAATCTCTACAGTAATATTTGAAGACTTCAACACACCATTGACATTATTAGATAGAACAACTAAATAGAAGATCAACAAGGAAATAGAAAACTTGAACAATATAATATGTGAGCTTGACCAAACAGACATATGCAGAACGTTGCATCCAAAATCAGCAGGTTATACATTCTTCTCAAGTGCTCATGGATCTTTCTCCAGGATTGACCACATGTTGATTCACAAGGAAGGTCTCAATAACTATAAAAAAATTTAAATTATATGAAGCAACTTCTTAGATCATAATGCAATGAACTTGGAAATCAATAATAGATGGGAAAGGGGAAAATTCTCAAAAGTGTAGAGACTAAACAATACATTCCTAAACAATCAGTGGGTCAAAGAAGAAATTTAAAAGAAATTGGTAAATATATTGAGAAAAATGAAAATGAGAACACAACTTATCAAAATTTATGGGACACAGTGAAATCAGTGCTGAGAGGAAAATTTATAGTCCTAAATACCTATATTTAAAAAGAAGAAAGCTAAAATCAAAACTCTAACTGAGCAACTAGAGAAACTAGAAAAAGCACAAGAAACCAATCACAAGTCAAGCAGAAGGAAAGAAATAATAAAGATAAGGGCAGAATTAATGAATTTAAGAAAAAAGAAAAAGAGAAAAAAATTTTTTAAAAAGTTGGTTCTTTGAGAAGATTAATAAAATTAATAAAAACCCTCAGCTAAATGAACATAAAAAAGATAGAAAGAAGATGCAAATAAATAAAATTAGAAATGAAGGGGGCAGTTTATGACTGACCCCACAGAAATAATAAGGATCTTAAGAGGATATTATTAGAAACTGAGTACCAACAAACAAGACAATCTAGATGAAATGAACAAATTCTTAGAAATGCACACATAACCTGCATTGACTCTACAAGAAATACAAAACTCAACAAATCAATCACATTTAAATAGGTTGCAACAGTCATCAAAAATCTTCCAGCAAGAAAATCCCAGGACCAGATGGGTTAATAGGTGAATTCTGCCAAGCATCTTAGAAAGAATTAACACCAATCCTGTTTTAACTCTTCCAAAAAATTGAAGAGGAAAGAAAATTACCCAAAACATTTTATGAAGCCATCATCACCATAATACCAAAGCCGGATAAAGATACTACAACAGAAGAAAATTACAGCCAAATATTTCTAATGAACATAGATGCAAAAATTCTCAAGAAAATACTTGCAAATAGAATCCAACAGCATATCAAAAAAATTATACACCATGACCAAGCGGGATTTAGTCCTGGTATGCAAGGGTGGCTCAACGTAAGAAATTCAATCAACATAATGCACCGCATTAAGAAATTGAAGGAAAAAAAACACATGATCATCTCAATTGATGCAGAATATGCATTTGACAAAGTCCACCATCCTTTCTTGATAAAAAACTTTTCAAAATATAGGAATAGAAGGAAAATTCCTCAATATGATAACAGGCATATATGAAAAACCCACAGCCAACATTATACTCAATGGGGAAATGTTGAGAGCTTTCTTTCTAAGATCAGGAACAAGACAAGGAAGCCCACTGTCACCTCTCTTATTGAGTATTATGCTAGAAGTTCTAGCAATTAGACAAGAAAAAAATAAATAAAAAGCATCCAAATTGGAAAAAAGGAATTAAAGCTCTCACCATTTGCAGATGACATGATCCTATATTTAGAAAATTCTGAAATATCTATGAAGCTACTTGAGGTAATAAACGAGTTCACAAAAGTGGCAGGATACAAGATCAACATGCAAAAATCAGTAATGTTTCTGTACACTAGTATTGAACAACCTGAGGAGGAAATCAAGAAAAAAATTCCATTTACAATAGCAACAAAAAGACTTCAGTACCTAGGAATCAATTTAACCAAAGACATACAGAACCTATAATCAGAACACTCTAAAACATTGCTAAAAGAAATCAAAGATGGCCTAAACAAATGGAAAGACATTCTGTGTTCATGGATTGGAAGACTAAATATCATGAAGATGTCAATCCTACCTAAACTGATTTATAGATTCAATGCAATACCAACCAAATGTCAACAGCCTACATTACACAAATAGAGAAGGTAATTACCAAATTTATTTGGAAGGGAAAGTGTACCCAAATAGCCAAAAATGTCTTTAAAAAGAAGAGTGATGTGGGAGGGCTTTCATTACCTGACCTTCAAACATATTATGAAGCTAATATGGTCAAAAAGCATGGTATTGGCAGAAATATGGACACATTGATCAGTGAAATAAAATTGAGAGTCCAGGAATAAACCCTCAACTCTACAGCCAAATGTTTTTTGACAAGCCTACCAAGTCTACATTACCAGCATAAAACAGTCTCTTCAACAAATAGTGATGAGAGAACTACATATCCATAACCAAAAGAATGAAAGAGGACCCCTATCTCACTCCCTATACAAGAATCAACTCAAAATGGATCAAAGATGTTAATATAAAAGTCAGGATGATGAAACTACTAGAAAAAATGTAGGGAAACATTTTCAAGATATTGTGGTTGATGGTGGTTTCTTGCATTTTACACCAAAGCACAAGCAACAAAAGAAAAAATAGATAAATGGGACCTCCCCAAATTAAACACTTTTGCATCTCAAAGGACTTTGTCAAAAGGGTGAAAAGGCAGCCAAGTCAATGGTAGAAAATATTTTGAAATCACATATCCAATAAGGATTTAATATCCATGATACATAAAGATATGCTATAACTCAATAATAAAGACAGATGTCCCAACTAACATATGGAAAGGACTTGAATAGACAATAGTCCAAAGAAGAAATACAAATGGCAAAAAAAAAACATGAAAAAATGTTCAACATCACTAGCAAATAGGGAAATGCAAATCAAAGCTACAATGAGATATCATTTCATACCTACTAGAATGGCCACTATTAAAAAGTTGGAAAATACAAGTGTTGGAGAGGATGTGGAGAGATAAGAATGCTTATTCATTATTGGTGGGAACATAGAATGGTACAGCCACTGTGGAATTCTTTGGCAGTTCCTAAAGAAGTTCAATTTAGATTTGCCATGTGACCTAGCAATACCATTATTAGGTATATATCAAGAAAAACTGAGAGCAGAGACATGAACAGGAATCTGCACATCAAAGTTCATAAAGATGCTATTCACAAATGCCAAAAGATGGAAAGAAGCCAGGTGTCCGTCAACCGATGAATGGATAATATTCCAAACCAGAAAATAGAATGACGTTAGAGAATGGAAAGTTGAGGTTAATCTGTGTGGAACTGGCAAAAAGGTTGTGTGTTAATCTTTGGAAATGAACAGAAAAGCTGAAAGCACATTATAGTATTTATAACTAGCAATGTTATTTTATGGGTATGAGAGTGGTTGAAAGGGAAAGTCTAAGGTCATTATATTCCTAGAAGGAAAGCTAAAAAATGTAACATGGAACTGTATAGCATAGTGAAACCTCATGTGAAATATGAATATGGGTAATATTGCATATATAATACTGTTTTTCTTTGAAACCAAATAAATGCTACAAGATGTTACTATCAGATTTTAAAAAAATCAATATGCTAAGTGAAAGAAACCAGAGAATAGGTACTATATATTGTATGATCACATTTATATAAAATGTAAATATAAATCAACTTATAAAGATGAAATTTGATTAGTGGTTATGTAAGACTGCATAAGGATAGATGGATTGAGAGGTGACTGCTAAGGGTTGTGGAGTTTTCTTTTTGAAGTAATGAAATTATTCTAAAATTTTTTGTCATGGTGAATGCACAACCCTGTGACTATACTAAAAGTCATTGATTGTACACGTTGGATGGATTGTGTGGTATGTGAGTATCTCTCAATAAAACTGTTTAAAAAATCAAACCTATGGTACATAGCAAAGGCAGTTCTGAGAGGGAAATTTATAGCCCTCAATGTTTACATTAAATAAAAAGAAAGAGCTAAAATTGAAGACCTAACTGCACACACGGAGGAACTAGAAAAAAATAATAGCAAACTAATCCCAAACCAAGCAGTAGGAAAGAAATATTAATGAGCAGAGCAGAAATAAATGAAATTTAGAATAACAACAAAATATAATAGAGAGAATAAACAAAACCAAAAGTTGGTTCTTTGAGAAGATCAACAAAATCAATAAACCCTTAGCTAGACTGACAAAGAAAAAAAAGAGGAGATGCGAATAAGTAAAATAAGAAATGAGAGGGGCAATATTACCATTGACCCTAGAGAAATAAGAGAGATCATAAGAGTATACAATGAAGAGAGGCACTGTCTTAGACGTAAAATCACAAAGACAGTATAAGCAAAAACAAGACAAGTATATGGCAAGCAAAATGAACACAGTACTTAAGAGAGCCATTCCTTTATCTTATTGGAACATTCTTTATCTACTTAGAAAATGATTTAAGTTTACCAGGACTTTTAACATGTTCAATATAACTCTGCATACGGTTTAGAAGAGATGCCATATTCTTCAGGTATATAGGTACAGCACTTAATATTAGTTAATGCACAAGTTCCTCTTTTAGTCTCTTCATACCTCTCCTAAATGTCCTAGGCACAACCACCAACATGGAAACTGGGACTGGCAGTTTATATCAAACCCAGCAGGTCTACCATGTTCTCTCCCTAGAGTTAACTAACAGCATAAAAGAACTCAAGAAAGAATGCTGTTTCCCAAACTTTGGGAGTATGCAGCCTCTGAAGGCACCAGGTGTTTCTCGCTCTTGTGGTCCAGTATGTCATGGCTGGCTGTTTTTGGGCCTGCTTACCACCATTTTCTTTATCTTTTTAGTAGAACCACGTATCTTAAATTCTAACCAAGTTTATTTCTTCCAGAATCAATGTCTTCCAGAACAAGATATTAGTCATGCGGGGATTTTATCTAGCTCAACCACGGTGCTGGGCCCGTCTTCCCTCAACCTCAATAGAACAGCCAGAAAGCTTTACACCTTGTCAGGTAGGGACTACTCTCCCTAACCAGCAGGAAGCAGCTACAGAAGAATGACCTTCAGCTCCCCCTTAAGAATAAGGGTGTAAACTCTCTGAGGGGGGAGTTGAGGCAGATTAGTATAAGGAAAGAGGGAAATTGGCTAGGACCCATCAGTGAATTTGGCCATGAGACCCCACCCAGAAATCCCCTGTTACTAAGAACAAAGCCAGAAAGATCTGACCTAGACACTGGGCACAAGGTCCCATTGGGAATTCTTTCTGGGATCAAAGGGAAGCCCTGGATAACTCCAAACAATAGGCCTCTCCATTGGCCCCCTGAGAGCTAACAGGTGGGACAACCAATCAGAATAGCAAACAGCTGGGGCCCCTCCCCAACATTAGGAAATAGGAACGGGGAAGGCATTAAAAGGCTTAACCTGGGGCCCCACGTGCACATCTCACACTGTAGCATGCTTGCAACTGGGTCTAGGGTTGCACACTGTTTTTCTTTTCTTGTTTCTTAATAAACTCTTCACTCCCTTGCCTACCCATAAAAAAAGAGGATACTATGAATAACTATATGCCAAAAAACTAGGCAATGTAGACCAAATGGACAAATTCCTAGAAACACACTAAACCACCTACACTGATCCTAGAAAAAAATAAAAGACCTCAACAAACCATTCACAAGAAAAGAGATCAAAAGAGTCATCAAAAACCTACCAAACATGAAAAATCCAGGATCAGATGGCTTCAAAGTTGAATTAAGTCAACCATTCAAATACCAATCTTTCTCAAGTTCTTCCAAAATAATGGAACAGTGAGGAACACTACCAAATTCATTCTATGAAGCCAAAATCACCATAATACCAAAACTAGATAAAGATACTTAAAAAAAAAAAAAAAAGGAATATTGCAGACCAATTTCTCTAATGAATATAGATGCAAAAATCCTCAACAAAATACTTGCAAACCGAATCCACATGCACATTAAAAGAGTTATACACCAAGATCAAGTGGGTTTTAGTCAAGGGATTTTCAACACAAGAAAATCAATTAGTGTAATATACCACATCAATGAATTGAAGAAGAAAAATCACATGATCTTCTTGATTGATGCAGAAAAGGCATTTGACAAAATACAGCACCCTTTCTTGATAAAAACACTCCAAGAGATAGGAATAGAAGAAAGCTTTCTCAACACAGTAAAGTGCATATTTGACAAACAAACAGCTAGCATTGTTTCAATGGTGAAAGCTGAAAGCTTTCCCACTGAGATCAGAAGCAATATAAGGATGCCCAATGTCACTATTTTTGAATATTGAACTAGAAGATTTAGCTAGAGCAATTAGGCTAGATAAAGAAATAAAAGACACCCAAATAGGAAAGGAAGAAGTAAAACTTTCACTATTTGCTGATGATATGATCCTATATCAAGAAAAAAACTCAAAAATCCACAATAAGACAACTAGAACTAATAGACAAGTTCAGCAAAGTGGCAGGGTACAAGATAAATATGCAAAAATCTGTAGTATTTCTATATACTATTGATGAGCAATCGGAGGAAGAAACTAGGAAAAAAAATTCCATTTATAGTGGCAACTAAAAGAATCAAATATTTAAGAATAACCTAACCAAGGGCATAAAGGACCTGTATTCAGAAATCTATAAAACATTGCTAAAAGAAACCAATGAAGAATAATAAATGGAAAAGCATTCTGTGTTCAAAGATTGGAAGACTAAATATTATTAAGGTGTCAATTTTACCCAAAATGATTTTCAGATTCAATGCAATTCCAATAAAAACCCCAACAGACTTATGCAGAAATGGAAAAGCCAATTATCAAATTTATTTTGAAGGAAAAGGGGCCCCAAATAACTAAAAATGTCTTTAAAAGGAAGAACAAAGTTGGAGGTCTCACACTTCCTGACTTTAATGCATATTGCTGGGGGACTTCTGGGAAGATGGTATCAGAGTAGGTAGGTAGGGCTCAACCCTTTCACAAAAACAATGGAGGAAGGGCAAAAGCTTCTTTGGGGACTGCAGACAAGGAGATTGCTGTGTGTCATCCAGGAAGGAGGGACAGAGAGACAAAGAGGCCAAATAAAAACCTAGAAAGAAAAAGACACTCGGGAAACATACAGAAGAAATTTTCACTGTACATAAAAGATAATAGACCTTATGGTGATGAAAGATATAATGCAAAAAATATTTTTATTCACTTTATTTACTTTTCATTTTTTTATTTATCTATTTTTTTGGCTTTGATTTTGGGGAGGTTTTGGAATGCAGAATAGTCACAACTGGGGCAAGTGAGGAACACTGGTGTAGGGTGCCAGTGGTTGGGGAATGTGTGGGGAGGGGTACACCTGGGGCATGCTTCTCTGGAATATGAATGTGGTCAAGTGATCATGGGATGCTGTCTTGGTGGGTGGAGACCCATGCTATAACCAAAAGAATATTGAATTCCCATCCTGGGAGTCCTGGTACATTCTCTAATAGTGGCAAGAATTCCCCAAGCACACAGGCAGTTC
This sequence comes from Cabassous unicinctus, assembly GCA_029593785.1. Taxonomy (NCBI): domain Eukaryota; kingdom Metazoa; phylum Chordata; class Mammalia; order Cingulata; family Chlamyphoridae; genus Cabassous; species Cabassous unicinctus. The sequence goes on along the minus strand of JAQZBX010017343.1, from coordinate 10,792 downwards.
CCAACAAAGGAAGACAGACCAATACATGGGCCCTGGATATTAATGCTTGTACTATGAAGGCTGTTCTTGTGAAATTGAAACTTGGCCTAGTATTATATATCGCCTAAGTGTTACCTCTTGAAAGCCTCCATGTTGCTCAAATATAGCCTCCCTCTAAGCCAAACTTAGCATATAAATTCACTACCTTACCCCCCAACATGGGACATGACTCACAGGGATCAGCTTTCCTGGCACAGAGGGATTATTACCAACCAGCAACTAGTGATGCATTTGGAAAACGACCTTGACCAAAAGAAGGAAATATTAAATACAAATGATTTCAAAATGAGTTGGGAGGTCATTCCAGAGGTTACACTTTTGCTCATCTCAAAAGGATGTCACTGACTGCCACAGTAAACAATGCCTCAAGCAGGCAGGCTCCTGAGCACTCTAGAGATATCTGGACACTACAGGCAGGACAGACAACCCCAAGAACTTGGCACCCTGTCAGTGGAACTTACTTTAGAGTATATGGTAGCCTATCCTTTCAATGTATCAGAGTTGGACTCATTTATAATTTTCCTAAATATGGTTCTTCTATCCCTTTTATTTGAACCTATATTTAACACTATCCCTGTTAGGTATATGTCCCAGAGATTTAAATCTTCTAGTTATTCAAATGCTGGTTTAGCCCTGAATCTCAGTAGAGTTGCAGCAATACCTACTCTCCAATTCATTAGACTCACCCAAGACAACTAAAAAAAAGAATGATGAAGGAAAATCCCATCTAAAAAAACCCGAGTATCTAGAACTGCAAGCAAGACAGCTCCATCCATCTGCTCCATGGGATCTAAGCCCCTCTCAATTGAAAGCAGAGTGGGCATCACCATCCCAAAATCCTCAAGATTGAGGAATGGGCAAACATATGGGGAACTGCAACTATGGACTAAAATAGACTTATTATTATTCTAGTAATGAATGAACTTGTTACATTTATATAGGGGCAGTGGTCACCAGAATTTCTGAGGGAAAGGAGAAGTAAGAATCCATGTAACATGGGGCATTTTAAGGACATCAGAATTGTTCTGCAAGACATTGCAATGACAGATACAGGCCATTATACATTTTGTCAGAACCTATAAAATTGTGCTGGGCAGAGTGTAAACCATAATGTAAACTATAGACCATGGTTAGTAGCAATGCTTCAATATGTGTTTTTGAATTGTAACAAATGTAGCACACTATGAAAGATGTTGTTAATTGGGAAATGTGTGGGAGGGGGAGAGGGTAGGGTATATTGGAATCCCCTATATTTTCGATGTAACATTTATGTAACTGAAAGCTTCTTTAAAAACAAAAAATAAAATATAAATGCAAAAATGAATATAAATAAATAAAGGTTACATAGAAAAATAAATAAATAATAAAGCATATTATTTAGCTACAGTGATAAAAAAAAAAATTTGTACTCAAGAGCAGATGTTGCTCAAGTGGTTGAACACCTGCTACCTATGTACAAGATCCTGAGATCATTCCCCCATACCTCCTAAAAAGAAATAAAAAGTATGGTACTGGCATAAAGATAGATTGACCAGTGGAATCAAATAGAGAACTAGGAAATAGAGCCTCACATCTATGGTCAAGTGAATCTTGACAAGGTTGTCAAGTCCACTCTCCTGGGCCAGAACAGACTATTCAATAAATGGGGCTGGGAAAACTACATATCCATATCCAAAAGAACGAAAGATGACCCCTTTCTCACTTCCTATAAAAGAAACAGCTAAAAATGGATCAACGACTTAAATATAAAAGCTACAACCATAAACTCCTACATTAAAATGTAGGGAAACATCTCCAAGATCTTGTTGCAAGCATTAGTTTCTTACAACTTACACTCAAAGCAGGAGCAACAAAAGATAAAATAGATAAATGAGACCTCTTCAAAATTAAACATTTTTGTTCTTCAAAAGACTTTGTCAAGAAAGTAAAAAGGCAGCCTATACAAAGGGAGAAAATATTTGTAAACCACATACATGATAAGGGCTTGACATCTGTGTTATATATAGAGATCATACAACTCAAGGATAAAAAGGCAAGGAACACAATTAAAAAATGGGCAAAAGACTTGAATAGACATTTCTCCAAAGAGAAAATCTAATTGGCCAAAAGAACACATTAAAAAATTTTCAACACCACTAGCTATTACGGAAATGCAGATCTAAACTACAATGAGATACCATTTCACACCTCATAGAATGGCCAGTATTTAAAAAAACAAAACTGCATGTGCTGGAAAGGATGTGGAGAGAAAGGACCCTCTTTCACTGTTGGTGGCAGTATAGAATGGTGCTGCCTCTGTTGAAGACAATTTGGCAGTACCTCAAGAAGCTGAGTACAGAACTGCCGTATGATCCAGCAATACTGTTACTAAGAATATATTCAGAAGAACTGAAAGCAAGGATGCAAACTGACATTTGCACAGCAAAATTCATAGCAGCATTATTGCCAATTGCTAAAACATGGAACCAGCTGAAGTGCCCATCAACCAATGAATGGCTAAACAAAATGTTGTCTATACATACAATGGAATGTTATTTAGTTGTAAGAAGAAATGAAATCGGGATGCATATGACAACATAGATGAACCTAGAGGATATTATGGTGAGTGAAATAAGCCAGACACAAAAGGACAAATATTATATGGTCTCACTAATATGAACTAAATACAAACTCACAGAGATAAACTCTAGAGTATAGATTACTAGGAAATAGAATGTGGGTTGAGAATGGGAGCAGATACTCAATGTATACAGCAATATTAATAAGGCTAATTATAAAAGTGTGGAAATTAATAAAGTTGATAGTAACACATGATACACATGATAGTATAATTAACATTACTGATTGAAAAATGCGATTGTGGCTGAAAGGGGTAGTCTGTGGACGTAAATGTCAATTGAAAGGAAACTATAGAATAATCTAGGATATATATAACTGATTTTGGTGGTGATGAACACTGTTTAATACTATAAATATAAGAATATTCTTTTAAAAAGTGTTAAGAATATGGTTATACATGGGAAAATTACAACTATTTTAACTTATGGGTGATAGTAATATTGCAACATTTTTTTCAGCCATTGCAAAGATATATAAATTCTAAGAGACAACTATAGGGGTGTATAAGGGAGTATGGGAATTTTCCTTTTGGAGGTATCAAAATTGACTTAGGTGATGACAGCACAGCTCTATGATGAAAATGAGAGCCACTGAGTGTATGCTTTGAATGGACTGTACAAAGCATGGGACTGTATAAAATAGGGACTCCAGTGGTGGAAGATGGACTGTGGTTAACAGGACAAATATGAGAACATTCTTTCATGAACTATAAAAAAAGTATAATACTAATACAGGGTTTTAATAATTGAGTGAGTTGGGGGAAAATATACCAAAAGTAAGATACTAGCTATAGTTAGTACTACGATTTTGATGATGCTCTTTCATAGTTTGTAACAAATGTTTCACCACAATGCAAAGTGTTGATGCATGGGTGATGTATGGGAGCCCTGTATGATGACATGCATGTTTTTCTTTGTAAGTTCACAACTTTTACAATGCACTTATTGTTTATGTATGTTCACGTATGAATGATATCCTTCAATAAAATTTTATTTTAAAAAGTCTAACATTCTACTTGTTTAAGATGCCCACCTTGATTATGTATTGAGTTTCCAAGATGACTTGGATCTATTTGTGGGCATTCTATTCTTTTTCACTGCTTTCTTACTGCAACAGTAGTACAATATTTTTATTATAGTGGTTTTATTATTTAATACCTATTATCAGTAGCTCCCTTAAAATGTACTTATCTCAGGATTTTTATTGAGATAATGATGAATGTATAAATTGGCATAGAGTGAATTGACATGTTCATGGTGTTGAATTTTTTTATCACATGAGCATATAAGGTTTTCCATTTGTTCAATTTTACTTTTCTGTTTTTCTAAAGTGTTTTAAGGGAAGCTGACATAAACCTAAGAATTTGTAAAACCTATGTAAGGAATACTTTAAAACACTTTTTTTTTTTTTAAGATTTTATTTATTTATTTATTTATCCCCCTCTGCTGCTTGCGCTCGCTGTGTCCATTTGCTGTGTGGTTTTCTGTGTCTGTTTGTCTCCCATTGTTGGGTCGTCTTAGGTTTATGACTAGATAAATAGATAACAAGAAAGAGAAATAAAAATATGCATATATATGCATGTGTATTGGGTATGATAAATTAGGTCTTTCTAATTTTTTTTCTAGTAATTATATATATAAACTCAAATGTTTTATTGATATTTTGCATATTGATTTCATATCTTGCTAATGGCTTAAATTATCTTACTTTAAGGAGGGTTTCTTTTTTTCTTTGCTGTTTTCCATTTATAAATAATGTTCAATTGCAGAAAAGATTGTTATAGTTTCCTTTCTAATTCTGGTTCCTTTATTAGGATTCTCTTGTCTGATTGTGTTGCCTATTACCTCCAACGAAATAGTAAATAGTTGTGGCAGTAATGAGCATCTTTACCTTGTTCCTGATTTAGCAGAACTCATCTATCCTTTCCTCTATAATGTACATTGTTACCTTTCAGCTAACATATACGTTTTTGATATTTAAAAAATATCTATTCCAATTTTTTCAGTATTTTTCATCAGAAATGGATATTGGATTTCTTCAATGCCTTTTTTTTTTTGTATAACAATAGTTGTGACCTTACAAAACAAACATACATAACATCATACAGGGCTCTCACAAATCAGCCTACCACCAATACCTTGCATTGTTGTTAAACATTTTTAACTAATGATTAAAGAGAATCCTCAAAATATTACTACTAACCAAAGTATTTCCCTCTAATCCACCCTATATTTATTATTACTATTATTATATCATTTATACATGAACATACATAAACAATAAGTGTATAGTAAAAGCTGTGAACTTACTAAGCAAACATTCATAACATACAGGGGTCCCATACAACAACCCTCCAACAACACCTTGCATTGTCATGAGACATTTGTTACAAGTTATGGAAGAATATTGTCAAACTCTTACTGCTAATTATAATCCTTATCTTACATTTGGTGTATTTTACCTCCAACCCACCTTATTATTGTTTTTTAAATATATTTTTATGACAGAAGTTGTAAACTTACAAAACAATCATGCACATGCGCAGAATTCCCAAACAACACCTCTATCAATACACCACACTGTGGTGGAATATTTGTAATAGATTATGAGATAATATCATCCGATTATTGCCAGGTCCATAGGGTACATTTCGCACACATTTTCCATACTCCCCCAATATCAACACAGTATATCTTTGGCATAGATGGAAGAATATTACATTATTACTGTTAACCACAGTCCATAGGTCACTCCAGTTGTATTTTTCCCATGAGTCTCCACATTCCCACCACCCTGCAATAGTGATGTACATCTGCTCTAGCTCACAAAGGACACTCTTGCATCTGTACCATCAACTACAATTCTCATCCACCTCTAGGTTTACTTTGCTATTCAGACCCTAGATTATTCTACACCTTTCTGTCAATTGGCATTTACATCCTTAGACTACCATTTTCAGCCATATCCCCATTTATAAACCAGATGTTACTCACTATAATATGTTACCATCAACTCTGTACATTTCCACACTTTTACAGTGAAGCTAATTAAAACATCTACATACAATATCAGTAGTCCAACTCATTCCTCCTCTTACCTCCTTTAAGAATCCACCACCTACCACCAGGTCTTGAAGCTATTTTCCTACATTTTCTTCTAGAAGCGTTATAGTTCTTGCTTTTATATTCAGGTTTTTTATTCATTTTGAGATAATTTTTTTTACAAGGTGTGAGATAGGGGTAATATGATTGAAAGCCCAGAAATGCTAGTCCTCCAAATTCGCTTTCCCTTTTAAAGATGTTTTGGGCTATTCAGGACCCCTTACCCTTCCAAATAAATTTGATAATCATGTTTTCCACTGATTTAAAAAATGCTGGTGGAATTTTTATCAGGATTGCATTGAATCTGTGCATCCTTTTGAGTAGAATCGACATCTTAATGATATTTAGTCTTATAATCTGTGAGCATGGAATGGTCTTACAATTATTTAGGACTTTTTAAAAAACTTCCTTTAACAATGAGTTGCTGTTTTCTGAATACAAGTGCTTTATACCTTGGTTAAGTTTATTGTTAAATATTTGGGTTTTATCTGTCTTATTTTATTTTCACCACTCTTTTGACACTTTTAGTTACTTTTATTGATATAATCTTCATTTCTAGACTCTCTTCCAGGCCTCTCTCTCCTGTTTTTTTCTTTTCAGGCTGTAGCATATCCTTTACTATTTACTGCAAAGCAGGTCCCTTGGTTACAAACTCTCTGTTTTTGTTTATCTGTAAGTATTCTAAACTCACCCTCATTTTTGAATGAAAATCTTGCTGGATATAAGATCCTTGGCTGGAAGTTTTTCTCTTGCAGTATCTTAAATATATCATACCACTGTCTTCTTGCCTCCATGGTTTCTGGTTAGAGATCAGCACTTAATCTTATTGGGTATCTCTTATACATTATGCTTTGCTTTTCTCTTGCTGCTCTCAGATATCCCTCTTTGTCTGTGGCATTTGACATTCTGATTAGTATGTGTCTTGGAGTTGTTCAATTCAGATTTTTTTGGATGGGATTACATCGTGCTTCTTGGACATGGATATCTATGTCCTTCAATAGGTTGGGAAATTTTCTACCATTATTTCTTCAAATATTCCTTCTGCCCCCTTTCTCTTCTCTTCTCCTTCTGGAACACCCATGGCATATATGTTTGTACATCTCTTGCTGTCATTTAGTTTCCTGAAACCTTGTTCGAATTTTTCCAATATTTTCTTCATCTGTTCTTTTGTATGTTCACTTTCAGAAGCCATTTCTTCAAGCTCACCAATCCTTTCTTCTGCCTCCTCAAATCTGCTATTATATGATACCAGTGTAGTTGTTATTTCATTTATTGCACCTTTCATTCCCATAAGATCTACTATTTTTCTATGTATGCTTTCAAATTCTTCTTTGTGCTCACCCAATGTCTTCTTAATATCCTTAATTTCTTTACACTTCTCATTCAATTTATTAAGGAGATTTGTTTGAACATCTATGATTAGTTGCCTCATCTGGAGGCTTTATGTCATCTGGAGGCTTATCTTGTTCCTTTAACTGGGCCATCTCTTCCTGTTTCTTGGTGTGGATTGTAATTTTTTTTGTTGGTGTCTTGGCATCTGGCTTACTAGAGTATTTATTCTGGGTTCAGTTTTTCTCTTTAGTTTATGGCTTCCTGCCCTTCCTCCCATGCTGGTTGTGTAGTAAGAGCCAAGGATGTAGTTGGTGCTATAAGCTGTGGAGGCTCAAGCTGCCCTCAGTGCCCCAAGGATGGATGAAACTTCTTTCAACTTTCTCCTTTGCCAGGGGTAGGGACAGAGACACATTTGTGTGGAATAATCCAAGTCATGCAGGTCTAGACTGTAGTTGCCCAGAGAGACTGATGAAGCTTCATGCCCCTTTCTCCCCTGCTTGGGGTGGGGATGGAGCTGCATGTGTGGGCATCAATCTATGCAGTGCAGGTCCAAGGTGACCACAGTTGCCCCCATAGACTTCCGATTATTCAGTCTGTGCCAGCTAAATGTACCTGCAGTTACCTGGATAGGCTGGTGCAGGTCCCACAAGCTTCTTCCCTGCTAGAGGTGGGGCTGAAGCCTAGGCTAGGGCTGCAGGCCATTCTGGGTGAAAGAAATGCTTCTCTATGGTCACTGTGATTTTCAGTCAGCCAGGCTTCCCCTCATGCTGGGGGTGGAGTCAAAATGGTGGCTACTGGCCTCCTTCTGGCTTGGATAGGATCAAATTTCAGCTGTTCCTAGGGTTATATTTTAGCCTGCCAAACTGACTAATCAGCAGCTGACATCGATGGCCAGCTGTCTCTTCGTCCCCTATTTTTGAGTAATGAAGCTTCCAATTCCTGCCACAGAATAACTCCTGAGGTCGCTTGCACCCCAAGTAGGATGATCACTGGCTTCCTCAGCATGGCCTGTTATTTCCCGGAGAGGCTGGCGCCGCTACCCCCAGCTTCCTCCCTGCCCGAGGTGGGCCTGGGGCTTAGGCTAGAGTGGCAATCTGATCTAGATGGAAAGAAGCCAGTCCCTCCCAGCACTGTGATTTTCAGTCAGCCCTGCTTCCCCTAGTGTCAGGCGTGAGTTAAGATGGCAGCTACTGGCCTCTTTCTGACTTGGACAGGTACAAACTTTAGCTGCTCTTAGGGTTAGATGTTAGCCTGCAAAATTTACTAATCAATGGCTGAAGTTGGTACTCACCCATCTCTTCTTCCCTGGTTTTGGGGAAGTGGAGATTCCAATTCCAGCTGCAGAACAGCTCCCAAGTTGGCTTGTGCCTCCAGTGGAGGATGGGCACTGGCCTCTGTGGTGTGGAGTGCTCTACTTTGGAATCTTCTCTGCAGGTGAGCAGTCTCTTCCTTCCACTCTTTCACAGATGCCGAAGGATGCACTTCAGGTCTCCTGGAGTCCCCAAACAAGTCCTTTAGATAGCTCTGGGTGATTACAAACTGTCCTGTAGCAGGAGCTGATTCTAGCAGCTCCTTACTCTGCCGCCACCTTGCTGGTTGGTCTCCAATGCTTTTTAAACATGCATAAAATAATCATATATTTTTTCTTTCTTATTTCTATTTATGTGACCCATTATTGATAGATTTCCTAATTCCAAACCATTCATATTTCTGAATTAATCTCACATTATCTTAATGGGTTATTTTTGAAAGTATATTTTGTTCTATTTATTAATATTTTGAGATTTTTGCAATAATAGTCATACATGGTACTGAAGTTTTGTTTTATTTTTCGTAGAACATCTATGAAGGTTTTGCATTTATATTATACTTTTTTTTAATAAACTTATATTTTTTATTTTTTTTATTGTAGGTAAAAGTCAAATTTTTCACAATACATACAAATATTTGTAAAAAGATATATAAATACATATGCATATATGTGCATTTGTTTACATAAATGTTATTATATATATATATATATATATATATATATGTATATTTGAAGGTGCTAAGATTACCTAAATATTCTCAGAAATTCCCAACCTCCCACATCTCCAACAACCCACATCTCCAACCTCCCACATCTCCCACATCTCCACAAACTCCCAACCTCCCACATCTCCAACAACATCCCACATCACCATCCTTCATCCATGTGACACAACACCCGCAATGGATATACACATCCTGGGGCCTTGCCACCGAGCATGGACCACAGTTCACATTATAGACCACACTCTCTCCCACACGGTTCTGCACGGTATGTGCTGATGGAAAATGGTCTACATCTTTCACTGCAATGCCACTCAGGACAACCCTCTAAGTCCCAAAAAAGCCCCTATATTTCAACTGCCCCTCCTCTCCCTGCCCCAAAAACGTCCAGTGGCCACCGGCTCCACCTCACTGCTACAATTTCGTCCATTGCTTGAATCACAATATGTCTACAACAGAACACCACCAAGTCCACTCTATTCCACAGATCCTCCCCCAATCCTGAGGGGACAGGGATGGTGATGTCCACTCCACCTCCAAGTGAGAGAGCTTATATCCCATATATATGGTGGATGGGTTTATCCTGCCTGCAGCTGCAGGCCCTCTCCATTCCCTGGGATGGCCATTGCCCATTGCCGTCTCCTCGCCAGGCCACTTGGATGAGTCCACTAAGCTGTAGGGTAGGAGTTGCAGCTCCACCGAGATTCCAGGCACAGCTGGCACATAGGTAGGCCAGAGGCTTTAGTCTCTGGATGTACACCTAACAACTACAGCATTACATATAGGTTTGAATAGAAGGGACTGATGGACCATGTGCAGGGAGGACTTATTTGAGTCCAACTCTGTCACTCTCATGAGCACAGATTCCAATGAAGAGCCCACTAATTAGGCATCAATCTCTGGGACTATCCCCACTTATATAGGACCTGGGGGTTTCCAGAGCCCTCAAGGGTCCCTCTGTGTGGGGTGATATCCACTTTGGTGTTCTATGAGATCCTACTGAGGTGTGCGTAAGCATTACCTCTGGGATGACTTCCTGACTCTCTTTGAAGTCTCTTAGCCATGTGAACTCATTTCTCTTTACCTTTTCCCCCTTTTATTCAAGGTCTTTTTCCAATCGTGTTGCCTGTTGGCACTTGGTATTAATCCCTCGTTGCCAGGGAAGCTCATCCCCAGGAGTCATGTCCCACATTGGGGGGAGGGTAATGCATTCATATGCTGAGTTTGGCTTAGAGAGAGGCCATGTTTGAGCAACAAGGAGGCTCTCAGGTGGCAACCCTTAGGCACCCCATAACTGTAGGCTAAGCTTCAATTCGAAGAGCAAATAATCATAAGGCTAGTCCTCAATAACAAGAACCCATCAGTGGGCCATCCTCTTTTGCCAGACACGGCCTCTGCACTCAGGGGACTGTTGCTGCTCCCTTGGGGAATGTAGCAGAGCTCTCCAGGCTGGGAATTCAGATTCCCTCATTTATTGAGTAATTGTCTACCCACCGTTACCATGCCCCATCCCTTGATCCTTTGAACAATTTTATATATCTTTCATGTATATTCAGATGGACTTACTCCCATGAATCCCCCATCCCAGACAACCCCCACCAATGATCCACTGCAGCCCCCCTTGTAACCCTTCTGTGATCTAAACCTTCCTTGAACATGAAGCCCAT